>JAMKPZ010000324.1:0-25570 GCA_024699675.1 Amphibolis antarctica
ACTATTACCAACTAATATTTCACAATATTTGACAAATTTGACATTATCATCATGAGTCATACTCATGTAGGGCAGATGGAGGGAATGAGTATTTATCTAGAGGGTTCTTGACATAAACCAATTTTTTACTAGGAAAATTTCATTTTTTTTGTAGTTTATTGTTGTAGTTGTAATGGTATTTTTTAATTTTCTGTTATTATTATTGTTGTGGTAATATTAAGTACAACTGCAAGGACGAAGTTGCATAAAACACAACTACTTTTACAAACTAAAATCTCAACAATAAAAACTGCAACCAATGGTCCAGATTAGTCAGCATCAGTCAAGATCATCAGCGATGATTTCTTTGGAAGGAATTTCAGCATTAATTGCTTGTTCTCTATATGATGCTAGATATGATATTCTTGTGGTAATTTATAAGCTTTATCGTGGACAATAATTTGTTATAAATGTTGTAATGATTAGATATGATGCACAATAATTTTCTATTTGAGAGAATAGAAAAAGGATAGAAATATTTGACAAAGCCTACATTCTTCACCAGATTGCCTTAGGTCATGAAAGATTTTAAAGGATGAGGTTTGTGTTTAATCAAAAAAGAAACAATTACAAGACTAGAAAACTAAATAGAGAAAGATGATAAATAAGATGAGGTATAGATAGTAGAAAATCATGTAAAATAATAAGTCAAAATTTTTATTATTTACCATCATTTCTTACTAATTTCAAAAGTAAAAATCCCCCTTAAAGTAAAGTTGTTAGTTGATGTACCCAACCTTCAACAAACTGTCCATTCCAAAAACAAAATTAAATGTTCTAATATGTGGTGTGAGTAATGTTTTGAATTCACAGTCACATTATCCGATAGTAACTCAACCAATTCAACTACCATTTCAATAATATATAGTAATATAAACTAATAAGCTATTAATATATACTAATAGATACTGTAATAAGTATGTTGACAATAATAATAATAATAATAATAAAATATATCCATTAACATTGGTAATAATATTAAATATATCTATTATTCTAATATTATTGTATTAATAAATGTATTTATTATTTGTTGGCACTGTCTATACTAATAATAATATATATTATTCTATTTAATTAATTATTATTATTATTATTAAATAAATATGTTTATTATTTATTAATATTCCATAAAAAATAATGAATAAATTAAATTAATTAAAAATAATTAAATAAAATAAAATAAATTATATAAAAATAATATAACAAAAAAAAATGTATTTGTATATTTATATAAATATTTAAATAAGTATAAAATTAATATTAAGCATAAAATATAATATAATTTATAAATAAAAAATTATCTTCGGGTGTACTTGAAAAATTTGTGACTTAATTGAAATTTGTAAATTTGACTAGTTTAATATGTAATATAATAATATTGTAATTATGGTTGAGTATACAGTGACAAAATAATGTTCACCTATAGTGACAAATTTATTTATTTGTCACTAAAAAAACTATAGTGACGACTTTACTCATGATATAGTGATAGATATTGTGTCTGTTATTATGGAGGTACTTATAATGATGGATAATTGACACCTAAATAATGACGAATCAAAAAGTTCGTTATTATAGACCATTTATAGTGACCAATCTAACTCTCTTTTATAACAAACATAGGATTCGTCACTAGATGAGTATTTATAGTGACAGATGTTTAACACTTATAGTAATAATCAAAAAATCTGTCATTGTAGGTCAGCTATAGTGATGGATCTAAGAGATCGTTCACTAACCCTATTTTTACACTCCTAGAGTGTAAAAAAGTAATTTTTAGGTAAATGATTTTGAGATGAAAGAAGGAGAAGAGTAATTTTGATAATATAAGAAGTAAATTGAGGAATATGAATGTTATCATAAAGTTGAAAATACTTCTGAAAGTTAAAAGTAAAAGGAAGTGAACAATGTCTAACTCTCTTTTGTAATGAATACAAAATTCGTCATTAGAGGAGTACTTATAGTGACAGACATTTCAATCTGTCACTATAGGTCATCTATAATAATAGATCCAACTCTTTTTTACGAGGAATACAAAATTTATCACTATAAGATAGTTTTTTTTTTTAGTAATGTGAAGTACAAAATTAGTCGATAACTCTTAAAAGATCTCAAATATTAAATACATATCAAATGTATGTATTAAATTCTTTATAGAAAAACTATTATTAAACATACCCATATAAAACACTCGTATCTTCGTATTCATAAGACATGTAGCGTGGTTGACCTTTCATTATATTCTACTTTAATAAGAGTGGGTATTTTAAGTTTCCAATTAGAATAAATACCATCATTATAAAAATATATATTTTATAAGTAAGGCAAATGGTGTTGGAAAAACATAAGTAAGATCATCAAGGACATGTTGAATTTAGATATTAAGAGGTGAGAGAAAAGAAAAATACAAAGAAGAAAAGAAAAAAAAAAGAATAGGATAGAAAATCATTATTTTTTGTTAGGTTAGAAAAACAAAAAGAGTAGGATCTACCTTGTTTGAATGAGAACGTAATTTTTCTTGTTTGAAAAATAACAGAAGAGGACACAAAATTATGAGAGAAAAAATTTCACAGGTTCTCAAACTAACGAGATACCTGAAAACGTACAAAAACCGAATAACAAGGTAGAATCGAAAAGAAGATAAAAGGAATTAATCAATTTACATTTGCATGCTTGAGTTGAGGGAATTTGAGTAATGAAACCCCATCATGCGGTAATAAATACGGTTTCGTTTGTCTAAATATTTTTGTAAGTTGAGATAAATTTTACGATTTATAATAAAATATATGATTTATGATAAATAAGTAATGATATCAATTTAATTTTATAAATAGTAAAAATATAAAATTATTTATAAATATACTATATAATGCTACGATACATAATAATAAAAAGTGATTATATAATATTAAAATATCGAGATAAATACAATCTATAAGAAAATAGAAATAAAAAAATATATAAAGAGAATCTTTGACTTTTTTACCGCAAAATTAAAAAAACGAGAATTCGACAGTAATAAATTAATGTGGCACGTTGGACTACACATAGAAATCGAAAAAGTTAAATTTTAGATTTTTGTATATCTTTGATTTTAACGTCGTAAAGTCAATATCTTTTAAAATTATTTTTTATTTTCGAATTTTTATTAGACACATAATTAAAGTAACAAAAATCTAAAGTTCTAGAAAGGAAATTTTTACTTTTCTATGAATGGCAATAAAAACACTTAATGTATGACTTAATTAACTGAACTTAACAACTTAATTAACTCAATTTTAGGTGATTGTTATTTTTTAATGTGATAATAAAGATAAGATCAAAGACGTTAATTACACAATCATAATTGAGGAGAAAAAAGTTCCAAGTTTATTAATTGAAAAAGAAACAATCACAAGTCCCATAAACTAAAAAAAGGACCGCAGTTACTCTCCTCAACCTTTACTTTACATAAAGGATTTGTATTTTTAAAAATAATATAAAATGATGAAAAATAATATATCAAAATTTTCATAATTTTTTATCATCTCTCACAATTTTCAAATGTACAAACCCTTATTAGAATGGATGTGTCAAGTTTTGTTTTATCAACTAAAGAATTCATAAAGGTTCAAATTGTTAAGATTGTAGCGACGAATAATAGCCAGAGGTCTGATAAGTAGCGAAAAGACTTTCAACTAAACTTAAGTTAGGGCTCTAACTATTGCAATGTTCGATATGTAAAAGTTGATTGATTTCTCAAACCAACTTTTCTACACCTATTTATATCGGGAGCATCATATTTTACAACACTCTTCGTCTTAACCGCTCCCCTAAATTTTTCTCCACTTTCACCCAAAATCAACAAATGTCCTGATTTTGTATTACAAATGTGGTGGAGTGTGCAAAGTGGTGGATCACATGCATGAAGATTGGGTTAAGTAAGGCGACATGTGCAAGTGAACTTAATAAATGCACATTGGTGGATACATGATGAGTAGACGTGCAAGCATAAGAACACTTGTTAATGATAGTCATTTGAAATGAACAAAAATGTGTTCGTACTTCATGAACAGAGAGCTCATTGGTGAGCTCGAGAAATGTCACTTTGATACCACTTGAAGGATCTTGTATAGATGAACAATAGGGAAAGGAGAGAGTAATGAGGATGAAACAAATTAGGATTACGGTGAATAGAAGTGAATTTTTTATTGTTGTGTATTGGACCTTAGTTTCCCTTCAATATATAAAAATAATATTTTCATATTTGTAACAAGGGAAGAGGTTGAGAAAAGAGAAGCAATATTGACACGAATTTTTGATTGACTGTACCATGAATAGTATCATGTCAAAATTAAAAATACATAGCCTAAGCACAACCTAATGGCACAACCTAATTTTTACAGATAAACATTAATTTTTTATTAATTTAAAAAATTTACAAAAGATTTCTTATAAAAAGTTTACAAAGTTTTAAAAAAGTTAAAAAATTACATCACCTTTTAAAAATTTACAAAGTTTTAAAAATAAAAATTAAATTAGTAATTATGTAATATTTAAGTTGGAAAATTCTTCAACGTAATCATCTACTTGGTTTTGCTCTTAATGTCGAGTAAGTTTCCAACTTTTTACGTACATCAATACTTCCAATTTGTCTTCTTTTAACTTTGATCTTTGGTTGTTAAAAACATTTTTACTAATGATAAAAAATTATTCACACATTATCGAAGACATTGGAATTGTTAATAATTTATTTTACCATTATAGATAAAATGGGAAATATTATATATTCTTTTCTCTACCAATCCAATGTATCAAATGAATTCAAATTAGGAAATTGATTCCGTAAATTTTGATAATTGAAGGAGTTAAAAGTAATTAACTTAGTTCTAAGTATTATAAGATTATAAGTTATTGCTGTTGATGAATAATCTTCATCATATTAGGAATCCTATAAATATCTTCAAGATGATGATGATGATGATGATAATGATGTAAGTGTGATGTTGGTGGTAGAGAAAATTCTATTGTTGATTGTAATCTATATTTTTTAGTATATAAGTCAAACATTAAGTTTAATCATTCTTCTATTATTTGAATATTTAATCTTAGATCTACATCTAAACTATTTTGTATTCTTTTTATTAATTTACTAACATATCTTAATTTACATCTAGATCTAAACAAGCACTCAAAATATATAAAAGAGGGATTTCACTCTAATATTTTAAAAATTATTCTTTCATTTTAGTTACTATTGATGTGAAAAATAGATATTCACCATATTTACATAAAACACAAGAAATTTCATATAAATAATGTAATGCATAAATAGAAGTAGAATAATAAACATTAGATAATTTAATAGTTATTTCATAAAAAAGGCTTTAAAAAGTCAATAAAACATTCAACAATTTTAAAATTATAATCTGTTAATTATTTACCATAATCCTCAAAATAACAGTTGTAAAATAATATTATAGTTTTTTTATATGGTAAATAACTTTCTAACATTAAATATAAAGAATTTCACTTATATGTTGGATATCAAGGGAAAAGTTTTTAAGCGACATTCTAAATGTATCATATACAAAATTAAAGTCTACTTGTCATTTACCTGAACTTGTAATAAAAGTTACAATTTCCTTAATATTTTCAATATAACATTTAATTTCTACAATTTTTACTTGTATAAACCATTTGGGGGACATATGCAACTTTGATAAAATAATTCAAAACCATTTAGGAGAGCTATTCTATTTTTAAACATTGAAATAGTTGCAGTATTATTGGTAGTATTATTAAATGTAATAATACCAACTTTATGTTCAATATTGTATAATTTAAAAATATTCATAATATTAGAAAAAATATTTTCAGTAGTGTGTGCTTGTTAAATTTTCGTAAATCCTATTATCTTTTTGGAAATTTCAATTATTATCAATAAAATGAGGTAATATAACCATGTTTTGTCCTACCATTTTAAATATCAGATGTACATGCTATACAAGTTATAATAGTATCCATAAGATTACTAAGTTCTAATATAAGTATATTAAAAGAATTAAGAATATATTTTCAATAGTATTCCTAAATATATGCTTATATTGTGGACAACAAGTTCTTCTAATATATTCATTAAAATATTTATTATATATTCTGATGAATATATAATTTTCTCTTACGAGACTTCTTTACAAACATCATAGATGTCAATATTCCAATAATTTTCGTAAACTATAATACTTCAGATAAAAATGTATATATAAAATCTCGATGACCTTTATATTTACAATCTTATCCTCAGAAGCCACCAACCACTCCCACCGAACAAATAAGTATAGACAAGAACCCAATGATGCACACCTAGGTATTGAAGGATGATCCAGCCCAGCCCAGCCCAGTCCAGTCCAGTCCACCGGCAAATAGGTATACTTCTCGCGGTTGTTTTCCGTCGCTGTAGTGCTCCCATCCACGTTAGGTTGTCACCACCTTCTTTTGTCTCCACGATTGGGTTGTTATGCCTTTTTGTTTTTACTCTGTTGTCTCAGCTATATATGTACCACATGGGTCCGCCCTCTAAGATATTGAAGTTTGGTTACGATTCTCCATTATTCTTCTTCCTCCTTCTCCTTTCTTCCATCATGGTATCATGAGCTATTGATCCTGTTGGTCTTTCTTTCTTTTTTCTCTCCTCCATGGAGGCTAGTCTTCCCTCCCCTTCCTCCATCCATCACTTTCTCTCTATCAAACTCTCCCCCACCAATTACTTAACATGGAAAGCCCAGTTCCTTCCTCTTCTCCGCAGTTTTGATATGGTCGGCTTCGTCGACCGTTCTTCCACCCCTCCTTCCCTTGCCCTCCATCCGGACGACTTCCAGAAGTGGTACCGCCAGGATCAGCTTGTGTTGAGCTGGTTGCTTTCTTCCTTGTCCGAGGACGTTGCCGTCGAGGTGATTAACCTTCAATCCGCTGCTGATTTGTGGGATGCCCTGCGTGCCGCCTATGGTGCTCCCACCCATATATACGAAGGTTCAACTTGCCATGCGTCTTCATAATTTGAAACGGGGCAACTCGATCTCCCATTGCTGAGTACACGCGGAAGGCAAAATACATTGCGGATGAACTCTCTCAAGCCGGCCATTGCGGATGAACTCTCTCAAGCCGGCCATTCTCTCACCATTGCTGCATTCAACGCTATTATTTTCCACAACCTTTCTCAACATGAATCTAAGTGAGAAAAATCGAAGCACAATGGGATAGAATTTGCTAATAAATTAATTGAATTGTTCGACAATACTATAGCCACTTGAGGATCTACATACATTCAATGCAGGGAACGAATGATGCAAGAAGTGGAAATACCAGTTCTAGTGAAGATATGAGTAGGCGTACATCGAATCGGTTGGTAGGGATGTGACGTCCCTACAACACAAGAAAAGAACGCCAAGAGAAGGTTTGGAAAATTGCATTCAGGTCATTGAAAATTTGCTTGATAAAGACTAGAAGAAAAGGCAGAACTGACTAATACGTCAAATTGCCAAGAACAATTGCGACATATCGAGGTTGTAGAAAATTCACCGATGTGAGTTTCTGCAGTGGTCCTCTTTAGGAAAACTGGTGTCACTGATGTGTTTTTAAGCATAAAAACAGTTGAAGGACAAAGACTATATAGTTAGAAATTATCAAAAGAACTTGCTGACAGAAATTCACAATTTACCATTTGAAGGTAATTGTTTTTGCCAAATGCACTCCATTTGCATAATGTTTTTACATTCTTTTTGTAGTTTTTGTAATATCTGTTATATTGTGTTTGCTGTTATTGTTTCCAACATGGCTGTATTTCTGTTATTGTGTTTGCCCTAGTTTTGGTAAATGCTGTAGTCATTTAGGTGCATATATTATGTAATTAAGCTGTTATCTGCTTCGAAAATTATGCAGGTTTAATTTTTCTTGAAGCAACTTCATGGAGTAAGGGAAAAGAAGATATCTTTCGATGAAGGTTGTATGAAGGATGTTGTTTGAACGTTGAAGACTCCCTACAAGCAGATTATTTTGTCATGAGTAACTTTTTGTCACATTGTAGTATGGATGTTTATAAGCTCTCATTAATTATTAATGAATTTATGTTGTTAATTACTGTAAAATATTTCCATGTCAAATGTTGTGGTGTAAGTAATTTCTTTGTTACATTGATGGTGATACGTATAATTATTTATATTGTTCTGTTATTGTGTTGTGTGAATTTTGGTTTTAATCCATCATTTAAGATCATTTAATTCATTCTTCGGTGCACTACTGCACTAGTTATCTTCACGTATTTAGATGTTATGTCGACAATTGTTGAAGAGCAACTACCTTTCAAAATCGTGACCATGGATCCACGCACATTGGGCATGGTACTCAACTGCATGTAAACAAATGTATTCTCAGATGAGCATTTGGGGGTTGAAGTTAACTATAAAAATGATATTACAGTGATCAAAAAATTTCTCATTGAAATCTTTAGTTTCAATTTTGAAACTATACTGATACAGTAAAGTTATCTCAACAAAATAATTTTTTTTAAAAAAATTAGGGTTAAAGTTGAAGTCGATAATTAATTGGCTTTATTTCTTTGTTGTTAGTGATTGTTATCTGGTTTTAAAAAAAAACTTTTTTTCTCTCTTATTTGACTTTAGCCTACGTTTGTACTTTTTTACTGTTACGGTTACGTTTGAAAATAATCTTTTTATCTTTAATTTCAATTTGATATAAATTTTCACGTATTATTATTATTATTATATAAATTTTGATTACATTATTTAATTTTATTTATTTATTATTTTTAACTTTAATTTTATCTAATTCACTAAATTTTTTTCAAATGTACTTTGTATTTTTGATATACGATAAATTTTAAAAAAAATGTATTTCACCAAATTTTCAAAAAAAAATTGATAGAGACTGGGCCTTGTTTGTTTACATGGCAATTACTATATATCTTTATTTTTTATTATACACTATAATATTTTATAATAATATTTATCAAATAATTTTAATATTTATATTTAAAAATTATATTAAAATATTTATATTATATATTATATATTTTTTTAAATAACGTAAACTTCACCTCGCTATTTCTACTGCTTAAACAAATACACCCGAGGTTAGGGTTTCAGGATTTGGTGGGATTTACGTCCTTTCGGTTTGAAAATTATATTTAAAATTCAAACAAACGTAAAATATGATAAATGATACGATAGCCGACGCTCCACCACCGGTAACGGGTCATCCAGCCCCGTTTTCAAACGGACCCAATCGCTCCCGATTTTTCCAACGAACGGTTGTGAAGGTACTTAGAGGTGGTCCAGGTGGATCAAATTCGACCGTCGATTTTTCTGATGGCCTTCTTTAATCATCTTTCACATTCTGATTCTATCGACGTGGCAACAGTAACAGTAAGGACGGAATCGTAGATGTTGGGCCATATATACAGGAGTAGTCACCGAGCACATTAATTTTTGTCATATCTGTCTTTAATTCCAGGGAAAAACATGTTGCACACGTGGATTTGTATTTTTTATTTTTTATCTTTGAAAATTATAAAATAGTAAAAAAATAATAAATTAAATTTTTTATTATTTTTCATCATTTCCAAAAATATAAATTCCTTCTAATTTTGAAGATAAGGACGAGGATAAAGATAAAATAATGTGTTTGAAAACCAGTTATTCTAATTTTTTGTAAATTTTTATATATAATCATTATTATACAAATTTTTATATATAAATTCTTATTTTATATTTATTATTAATAAAATTATAATTTTTAAAAATTATTAAAATAAAATATCTTATTATCACAAGAATTGCAGTTTTTTTTTCTTTACCAATCCATATCAACAAACAAAAGGCTTAGTAAAACCAATAGATCATGTAAGAAAATTCTTTTCTTTTTTTTCTATAACAGCTATAATAAAATTCTCTATTCCTATAAAACTATTTGTTAAATTATATAATTTATATAATAAAAATATTTATAAATTTTATTCTCTTCTCCTCCTTTAATGCCCATTAGATATCCATGGTTTATAAATTTTATTCTTTTCGTTTGGTTACAATTCTACCATAATTAAAAATCACTCTCATAACTACAATGACATGGGAGCTTTTCAATACAATTTTTTCATATTTTTCATCATGATCTTTAATCACATTTACATTAAAAAATATAATTTTATTATACTATACACTTTATTTAAATGTTAAAATAAATATAAACATTACAAATATAAATCCTTACTTTTTTATCAACACTATTTAAAAATTAATATTATTTTTTATTTAATAAATATAATTTTTTTAAAATTACATTTTCACTACTAAAATTTAAAAATCTATACCAAATACAGCTTAAGTGGTATTTATACTTTCAAAATTAATAATATAAAATAATAATTAAATGTTTTATTATTTCTTATTAATTTCGAAAACACGTCATTAGATCTCTCCTTCGCTCTGCCGACACACCAGACGACCACGTGCATCTACGCTTCTCGATCGGTCGATCAACACCTGCATATTTTAATACTTTTTTGGTCGTGCGTGGCATGCGTGCCACATTTCTTCGACGTTATCTGCGCGTCTCGACTGCGTCGACTCTCATCCGTGCAAAATGAAAATAACAGAAAATGAAAAATCTAACGGACTGTTTGTGTCCGTGATAAAATTTAACTATTAATTTGGACGTTCACGTAAGTTTTAAAATTCACATATTACAAATTGTAAAAAGTGAATTAAATCGTAAGTTAACATTATTAAGCTTATTTTTTATTAATGAAATATTCTTTAAACAAAAATATTTATAGACATCTTTTTTACCTAACATATTCAACGTCAACGGTTTTTCCTGATGACGGTGTTGTTAGATTTTATTGTTTTTGACGTGTTAAAATTGCAGAGAATTTAAATTAAAAAATGCTCACCAACTAATAATTTATCACCTTTTTATTTGAAATTTTACATAAACCTGTTTTTTTTTTACAGAAACAATATATCAATTTTAGCGTATAATTCTGTTATTGTATTATTGTATATTTTTTTAATTTAATATACTAAATTGTAATTTTTTTAGTATATTATTTCTGCAAAATTTAGATCTATCGTGACTTACTAACGTAACTCAAACAATCGTATTGGACCAGCAAAGTATGGCTTGAGATTTTTCTTTGTTTGAAGATTCGATTGGATTGACATTGACAGATTAAAGGTTCATCAACAATGACTTAAGATTTAATTTTTTACATTTTTAATTTGAGAAAAAAAAAGTGGATTCTTACGTCAAGAGGTTTATATCGACGAAATTAATAAACATTGAATTAAAGAAAATTTAATTTTATTTAATTCTATAGATTTTTTCAATAAAATTTAATATTTTTACAAAATTTATATAAAATGAAGATTTAGAATTTAATTTCAACTTTCTTCCTTGCGAATTAAAAAGAATTCCTCCACTTCCCCTCTTTATGAAAAATCTTGTAATTTTTGTGTTTTTTTTTTAAAATATTTTACGAATAGTTAAATTTTAAAATATATTAAATTTTTATTATTTTTAAAATAAAAAATAAATTCAATTCTAATGTATGTACAAATATTGAAATTTCAAATTTTATTAAATTCTACGAAATTTCAAATATTTCTTTATTAAGTTCAATTCTACTTAATTTAACTTTATTGAAAAATAAATTTTTAAAAATTTATTTTTATTTAATTTTACGTAAAAAAAACATCAAATAGATAGAAAATGATAAAAAACAAGGTGGAAATTGAATTTCCATTGTATAAGTGTTTGTACATTTAATATTTCGGAAAGTACTACATAATGAGGATGGGAAATTTTTTCCCACCCGTACTCTCATCAAACGATGGAAAAACAGAAGAGATGGACCCACTTGCCTACTGCTCGCTGTTCAAATCGCCTACTTTTGCAGTTCACACGTGCCTGCCTGCCTGTTGCTCATTCATCATTGCTCACGCTTACCAGTTCGTTGCTCATGTCCACAGATTTGCTAATGAAATCCTTCATGTTATTATCCATTCGCTCGCTGCTTGTGGGAATGTTTATTAATGTTATAAAAATATTTATTTATGTGAATATTATTTTTTATAAATTAAATATTAAATATTTTAATGTGTAGAAATACCTTATAAATTTTTTTATTAAAGTATTTATTTTTAACATAATAATAATATTTAATTAAATTATATGATTAAATCATCTTAAATTCTAAAAACATTTACTTTTCAAAATTTCAATTTTTGTGAATTTTTTTATTTTTATACTAGTATATCTTTATAAATACTTAAATTTTTAATTCTATCTATTATTTATTACGTGTAAATTTATTTATTCATATATTTTATTTTCTATTATGTTTTAAATATATACTTAAGTATTTGTACGCATGATAAAAAATATTTATTTGAGTTTATAAGTAACTTTTTAATTTTTAAAATTATTATTATTTTATAAATTTTAATATTTAAATTATTATATAATTTTTAATTTTATTCGCAGAATTAACGTAAACTTCAACTTTTTCTGCCACTAAAGTTGAAAAAGATTACTCGCACTAAGCGACAAGACTCTAGATTTAGCGATATATATGCACAGGTCCCAATTGTCGCTCGGCTTCCCCTGTTCTTCTCCACCTCCAGAGCTCCACCAATGGATCCACCTCGCTGTCCGCCCCTCCACTTCCTCCTCCTCCTCCTCCTTCTCCTACCCATCTCGTCGTATGGCCGTCGGCTGTCCCTCGTCACTCCAGATCTATTGATCTCTGATGGCGTCACACCCTCCTTCCTCCGGCTGGGTTCGGCGGCGGAGGAATGCGAGCAGACCTACGGGTTTCTACCCTGCACGACTACGGTGGTCGGGAACCTGTTCCTGCTGGTGGTGTATGGGTACCTCATGTACACGGCGGCGAAGTTTCTGTCAACCGGGAGCGAGATGCTGCTGGAGATCCTTGGGCCCGGGATTGTAGGAGGGCTGTTCCTCCCCATCCTTGGAGCTCTACCCGATGCTATTCTCATCTTGGGTATGCAGTATGCTGCAAGTTTGTATACTTGCGGTTTTTTGTTCTGTTTCTTTTGTTGTTGCTGGTCACACGGTCTCCTGGTGAATTATCGGAATTTAGGACTTTGGTGGTCTTGTCCTGCTCTTCTTTCTTCTCTGGTGTTGGGATTTTGAGTGATTGCATTTTTGTTAGATGAGATTTTGGGTTTTCCAGTTGGACTTTCCATGAATTTTTGCTGAAGTTTCTGGATTTTGAACAGCTTTACATGTCCAATTATATGTTTTCCATTTCTTATCTTGGTGTTGAATTTGAAACCCAAATATGGTTCCCATGTGCATAGATCGTTTTTAGGGTATGTGAATTTTTCTGTGGACTTCGGCTATAAAGTATTCCTTTGATACTTGGTTTACATCAAGTATTCTATGATCAAATCTATAAAAATATTGGATGGAATTCAGCTAGAAAAACCAGCTTCTCTCAATCAAAAGCAAACAAGGAATGTCTAAAATCTAAACATGTCACAAAAAAGAACTAACTCTATATTTTACTCGGTAAACTGGTTGTTCCAACTTTTGAGGTTGGAAGCCTATGACAATATAAGCATGATAACGTTAATATTTGTTATTTTTTGAGCTGTTTGTTTTGATATTCTTTCAGTATATTCCTTTCATATCATGTTTAAGAATTTGATGCTTGTTGCAAAAAATAGAGACTTACTTTTATTGATCAGCCCATCCATCATCTCTTATTTTCTGTGAATACCTCTTTGTTTGTGTTACTCAATCCATTGCATTTACGGTATCTTGCTCTTTCTGTTGTAAAAGTTGTGACAATGTATTTGTCACTAACTTATTGTCAACACATTTTTATAAAGTGTAAGATAACGACAAAATCAAGAGATTTCAATGGTCTTGAAAGTGAACAAGCTTCAATTCCTTATTCAAGGTTTATTCTATCTTCCATGATAATCATGCTAATAAATGATCCATTCTGTGAATTCTGATGATTTTCGACCTAGTTTTTTGATTTGAACCCTTTCTTGTTAAAATTTCTCCTTTTTATTTTCGACCTAGTTTTTTGATTTGAACCCTTTCTTGTTAAAATTTCTCCTTTTTATAGTGCTTCTAGAACTTCTCATGCTTTCTTTTCACGAAGTTTATCACAAGACTTGCATGAAGAGCCAAAAGTATTGATTGTGTTGTTAATATTGCAAATCTGTGGAGTTGTGTTGGTGGTGGCTAGGGTGTGCTGAATTTCTCAGCATCAATAGGAGAATAGTGGGAAGATTTTTTTAGGTTTATGGGAACTATTTGCAAAAATTAGTACATGGTACAACGTATTCTTTCTTTAGTCTAGTGGGGGAAAGTCTCACTGGCCCTCACTTAGATCTGCCTTTGCTTTTATGCCACCATTTAGTATTTAAAAATTTGGTTTGTGGAAGGTCTTTAATCCTTGTCAGTCGCATAAGAACAGGGGTTCTGACAAGAAGCTTCCAAGAAAATTGCTTTAACTAATTTGTTGGTTAAGGTTCTAGGAAACCTTCAATATTTTGTTGCTTAAGCTTTTGGCTTTCAGTTGTGGATGTCTTCTGTCCTTAAGATATTACAATGAAGGGAAATTGTATCCCTTATCTACCTAGTTTCTTTTGCATTCAAACTATGACTGAAGGCAACCTTGATTATGTGAGATTTCTAACATATTATTAGCTTTGCTTTTTAAATAAAATTGAAACTATTAATTTTTTTCCAATGTTTAAAACAGACGTGCTTGTTCTTTAGCTAGCATGCAAATTACGTCTAATGCTCTGTGCAGTATCTGGACTTTCTGGAACCAAAGAGGTTGCTCAGGAACAGGTCTTGATTGGAATGGGCTTACTTGCTGGTTCAACAGTTATGCTTTTGACAGTTTTATGGGGGTCCTGTGTGGTTGTTGGAAAGTGTGATTTTGGCCCGAATCAAACTGCAATAGATTTACAGGACACTAAAAAGTTCAGTCTACGTGGTACATTTTTCCTTCTCCTGTCTTAATTAGTTGTTTATTTGTAAAATATCCTTAATTTTCATGGCTTAGCAGGTTTGAGTATAAATTTGGATGAAAGTTTTAGGAACAATAATAAAACAAAAGTTTGTTGATTAAGAGCTCTATTGGCATTGTTCGCAATTTGTCACCTTAACGTGATGCGCTTTATTTATTGATAATGTCTGACCTGTAGGCAATTTGAAAATAACTTGCCCAGAAAACTAAGCAATCTGATGTGTGAATTTGCTGTTGCGAGCACTGTTCCTTTACTTTAAGCATTTTGCACACCTTTGATGCTAGCCTTTTCAATTGTTTTAGTTATTAGTTCGAAAAATATGTTTCATTTTTGCCTTCCTCAACTTTGACCAGACATTTATTTGTTGAATAAAGCTTCAGAATTTTGATTTGTAATCATTTCTCTTGATCCCGGCAATATCCATAGGTTTCTTTCATCAGAAAACAGCACCTGATTTGTTGAATAAGCTTAATTTCTCCCCAAGAATGTTTTCACCATGATTTTGAAAGTTGAGTAAATAATTGCCACTCATTTTGTAGTAGTTGAAGAACTTAAAAATTAATTAAAATGGTTCACAGCTCATTTGGACTTCACGCCTGGTTCCCAGTGGCTTATTTGAACTTAGTAAGGACCTTCAAAATTTTACGAGTAGATAATCATCAACTTGGCTCAAGCATTCTCTAGTTGAATTTAGTGATTCTCAATTGTGCATATTCTGCACTCTATGGCAGAAGAAATTTCAGTCACTTTTCCATTTCTTATGAAGTCATCTGCAATTAAAAGTTGCTGATTTCCAAGGCATCAAATCTACCATAGCCGAACCATTTCGTACAAGAAATTAGGCAAGGCTTCAATAATTATTTTAATTTCTCTTTGATTTTCAGGTTCCGGAGTATCTACTGATCTTCTAACTAGCCATGCTGCAAAGATTATGGTCATATCCATTATTCCATTTATTATCGTACAGTTTCCCAAACTTCTTAAGACCACTAGTGGTGATCGTGTGGCAGTCCTTGTTGGTCTCATCTGTGCAATTGTACTGCTGTTGTCTTACTGTCTCTATCAGGTCTAATTTCTTTGTTGATTCTTTTCTTAGATTTCACCATTGTCTAATATTGAATAAATACGATGCTTTTGTGGAACTTTTCCAATTTGTTGATATTTTCATTATGTCATTAAAATTCCGTTCAAACTTTGAAGTGCAGTTGCTCATAACACATCTGTTTTCCTCAGATCTATCAGCCGTGGATTCAGAAAAGAAGGATTGCATTTGCAAAGCATAAACATGTGATATCTGGAATTCTTCAACATGCACACACACAAGCCCTTGGACGGCTACTCTGCGATGATGGCTCACCCAATGTACCTGTTATAGAAAAGTTAGCATCTACTGGACAATTTTGTTTCTCTTAAGTTCTTTTTTTTCTTTAAAAGACTTTTCAAATCTGACCTCTTGTGGAATTCTTCTGTAGATTATTTAACATGATTGACCTGGACTCAGACAATTTCTTGACTCGTCAGGAGATGTCAGCACTAATCATAGGGATCCAATTTGATGAGATAGATTTGGATAAGGAAAACGCTGTAGAAACTGTCATGAAGGATTTTGACAGCTCAGGTGATGATACCATTGACAGGGATGAGTTTATCAATGGCATCTCAAGGTGGCTTAATATTGCAAAGGATGTTGTTCCCCGGAGTGGTGCCAATTCAATCATACATAGTTTTCATGCAGTAAGTACAGATAATTCATTTTATACCAGCCATAGAATTGGGGCCATAGGGGGACATAACAAGTTCACCATTTTCATTTACAGAGGACAAGAGAAGAGCATGACCAATTGATTGACAAGAGCGATGAAACCATTGAGAGTATTGAGGATCCCACTTGTCTCCTTGTCAAAGCTGTGTCATTGTTGCTTCTGGGAACCGTCATTGCTGCTGCTTTTGCCGATCCCTTGGTAGACGCCGTGAACAACTTTTCAAGTGCTACCAGCATCCCTTCATTCTTCATATCATTTATTGCCATGCCGTTGGCTACAAACTCCAGTGAAGCTGTTTCAGCCCTTATCTTTGCTAGCCGGAAGAAGCAGAGGACTACCTCCCTGACATTTTCTGAGGTCCCATTCTCAACCCTCCATCCTGTTTTGTGAATCTTAACAAACAGAACTGCCATTTATTGAATGCATTTGAAATGAATGTGCTTGTGTGTGCACTCTTTGCTGTAGATCTACGGTGCAGTGACGATGAACAACACGCTGTGCCTGGCCGTGTTCTTGGCGCTCATTTATCTGAGGGGCTTGACTTGGGACTTCTCCTCGGAGGTTCTGATCATTCTAATCGTTTGCGTGATCATGGGATTGTTTGCCAGCTTCCGCACCAAGTTCCCCCTGTGGACGTCCTTCATCGCATACATGTTGTACCCACTCTCCCTTGTGCTGGTCTACATCCTTGACTACGTCCTCGGCTGGTCATAGAGAGCAAGCAAGCTAGCTGCTGTGGTGTGGCATGAGGCAGATGAAGCCTCTGGCCTTCTGCAATAAAAGCTTCACCACACCCTTTTGAGGTTTTGCTGATGTAGTGGACTCTTTTGTCTCAAGTCCAGTGGTGGACGTTACCAAGCGTTTGAGACGTTCTTGGTGGTTTGCTTGACATGTCAATTTGTTTTGCTCTCAGGATTACCATGTTGCATGTAGAAAATCTTTTCCCTCTTTTCCCACATTTGCTTTAGTCAATCCATATACTTTTGTTACATCCTGAGAAATTTCGGAAATTTACAATTAGCATAAAATTAAAAATAAGATATTGCATTTAAAAAAATTGGAATGTGAAAAACGTCTCATTTTAGTTTTAAAAGATTGAGATTAAGTTAAATCACTAAACTAAGAAAACCAAGCTATGAAAATGTCATGTTCTGTAAAAGTAACTTACAGTCAACAAATCTTGGTGTTGATGTATGAGCCATTAGAAGAGAATTACATTACAATACACCATACATAGAAGCAAACATATACAACAAATTTGTCGACTGCATCAAAGTCTATTAGTAATACTAGAAGAAAGATTGAAAAACAAGGTGCAATTGAAGGTATGGGTTCTTTGATATATAAACACATAACCGTACAAAGAATGCGTTGGAGAGAACCAAAGAGACGAAGAAGTGAAACAGAGAAAATTTGAAGAAAAAGAGGAAGGAAAAAAGAAATGTAAGTTATTTAGTTTGAATGTATTTTGAACAAAAACCTTGATAAAGGCATAGTATGCTAATTTGGTTTGAGGCATAATGATATTATATTCAACTTTCTTCATTGGTATTTATGGCATCAGACTGTTGAATCATTAGAAATTCTTAAATTTGATGGTATCAAAGTTCATCAGTAATTAATTGTTATCAGAATGTAGATAAATTACAGGTTCATCAAAATGATTCCGCTGGCACTGCAACAGAGATGGTAAAGAGGGACAAGGACGAGTGTGCTTGGATCATTACCATCGCCAGTGGTTGCCAATGAGTCGAATGCTGATTCGGTGGCAATGGTGGTGGTCTCCTGGGCTGTCGCCAAGAATACCACCAAATGGGATCGATCATGGGATCCTTGTATGCAGGAAAGGGAAGCCCACTTCCGCCGTCGCATGTGTCGACTGCCATTATGAGCACCGTCCTGTGGGGGGTGCAGTAGAGGGAACAGAAACGTGAACCAGATGTGGTGGCACTGGAGATCCTCTGCCGATCATCGAAGATCCTCTCGAGCTCTGCCACTCCAAGCCCGCACGTTGAGGGATCTTTTCCTACTGCTTGGGTTTCTTGTTGGATCTGTCTCTTCACCCTACCGGAGGTTAGGTCAACAAGGATTCACAATTCCAATTGCTGCCATGAACGGATCGAAGATGGTGATGCTCGTCCTTTCTCCTTGCATTCAAAGCTAGCAGCAGCTGAATTCGCATGGAGGAAGAACACATACATACATGTCTATGTCAGAAGATGGAGGTTGCTTCTTTCCTTCTGCCATTACAGCTGGTTGACTGACCACTCAGATCCTAAATGATGGCACCATGGAATCAACCTGCTGCTTGTTCTTCATCTCTGTTTCTACTGAATCGAGATCTCAGAAATCATTCGATCAATCCAATCAAACCCATTTTGAGATCTCACAAATCATTCGTACACACACCTGGTTCTCATCGCATGAGATTCAAACTCTCCAACGGTCATTTCTCTCCAACTATTTTGGTCTTCCCATATTACCCCCCACCGCCTCTTTGCCATTGCAGCCCAATCACCAAAATAAAACCCTAGACACGCGAAGGGAGACCGAGAACTTTCGATGGCTGCCGCAATGGCCGTGCTGTGCCTCACTTTCTACCTGCTATGCTCAGTCGCTGCTACCGCCACTGCCGCTGGCGACAGTGGTGGCGGAGGAGGACGGGTTCGGCTGTGGTGTGTGGCGAAGAACAACGCCGACGACGGAGAGTTGCAGGCCGCGCTGGACTGGGCGTGCGGGGATCCTCCGGCCGGCGGCGTGGACTGCTCCGCCGTCAAGGAAGGCGGCGTCTGCTTCCAACCCGACGACCTGCAGTTCCACGCATCCTTTGCCTTCAACGAGTACTACCACCACCGCTCGTCGGAGGCCGGCGCGTGTGACTTCGCTGGGACCGCCGCGCTGACGCAGCTCGACCCCGGCCGTAAGCAGCCAGCGGCGGGGGGTTTGGTTTCCTTCCTGCGTGGTCTCGTGACTCCCTGCCTCTTTTCTTTCAGGTTCCGTGGCGGACGTGGACCAAAAATGCAAATTTCCTCCGAGGTAAGTCCGCGTAAATTTTGCGTTTTATAAAATTTTCCACGACCTTCTGGACGCCAATGTAATTTTCCAACAACCGCGAATGCAGTTTGGACGCGGGCAACGGAAACTTCTCGGGCCCGGGCCCATATGTTGCGGATGATCTGAGCGGCGGTGTGAGGCCGACAAAGCCCAAACCTCCTCCGGCCCAGGTCATGTCTGTTCTCACGGCCCTTGCAGTCATCGGCGTGTAAACCAGGTGATTTTAAAAGAAGTTTTAAAATCTTGTATTAATTATGTAATTTTCGATTTATGGTGGTTTGTGCCCTTAGGAAAAATTAAAAATCTTTTATATGCTCTCTTTATGTTAGAATTTTCGCATAGGACACTTACAAGAATTGCATACATATAACTTAGATATGAATCTATCTAGTTAAGTACTTAATTTATCACAAAATCGGCATACCATTTCTAAGGAATGACAAATTGCTAGGTTAGAAGTGCAATTAGACTCTAGACTAAAAGTGACATGTTGATTACTGGCTTCAACATACCATTTTTTGAGAGAGAATTAAAGATACTCTCTAAAGCAGAAATGGTATATCAATTCTACAATTTGATATGCGAAATTACCAAAAACTTCTAGGGTTCGTTATGATCGACATAACGACTTTGTCAACAATATACTGAAATTATGATCTTCAACATGGCGACTTTATCAACAATATACTAATTCACTCAATTATTAGAAAAATAGCATATCAATCTACTAAACATAGAAAATAAGTTTTACCCATTTAGATCTCAATAGTAGGCTACTAAATCCTCAGTGGAATGTATGAAAGTCCTTTTAGTACAGCCAATTGTCTTTTATGCTTAAATTTCAATTCTAAAGCACTTTCTCTCTCTCTCTCCAAAAGTATTTAGAAAGAATTTTTATTCAAGCATTCTTGAAAAATTTCAAGCATCACAAGCAGAGAAGCATTGAAATCTAGTACATCATGTTTGTAAGTAGTTTTTGAATTAAATATTTATTTCACTAGAGTGTGTTAAGAGCCCTACGTGTTTGTGAGGAAATGCTTGGTAGTTTTGACAACGAAATCACTTAAGCAAGAAGCTTGAGAAGTAAGTGTAGCCCAAAGTTTATTGTGAATTACCGTAGATTTTATGTGTTGTGGTTTGTACTTCCATTTACATTGGTTTTGCTTTCTCATTGTGTTATTGTCCATGCTTTGAAGATCCAACAACCCAGTTCCAATGACCCAACATCTAGACTTCAGGGGCAATTGTCTTCATCTAGCATGCAAGTTTTGCAACCCAAATGTGTGCTCTGGAGGTCGAACTATAATGTTTTTTAAGGACAAGCTATGATGGATGATTAAGCTTCATGCTAAGTCATGCTATTTATCTTCTTGTTATATTTCTATGAGATTTTGGTCTAATCATTTCACTGTGTACCTTTTACTATTTGAGCTCATACCTCACAAATAGATAGGAGAATTTCTAAAAAAAACAAAAAAGGGTTGTGTATAATTAATTAATTCATTAAGTTTACATTATAATACATTACTCATCTCTCTCTGAGTGAAATCAGTCCTAGCAGTTTAATAGTAAAAGACATATCTAGTTCGATAGTGGTGAGATAAATTACTTTACTAATGATTGTTTTATACTTATTAGGATGTTGAAGTTGATGTTCATGGTCATATTCAAGCTCAAAGTATTTCTCAATTGGAGTGTTCCATGGCCTAGCACCAATGACGGCATTTTCAATGAGAAATTTTAGAGCATATTTACATTGGAAAATATTCATTCCTTTTATAGATGTGGCCACTTCTATTTTGGTTATGCTTGAAATGGTTCCTTCAACTGTTTCTTTATCTAGTTGAGCTTCTCTCCTTAATGAAGACAATTGATATTCCAAATGTGAGTTTAAATAAGTTCAACATGGTGAATGAGACTTATTAATTTGTGTTTTCCCAATCATCGAATTCCCTCATGATAAAATTCAAATAAAACTTTAAAGTTAAATAAAAGACATCTAGGGTTTATCACTTGAAGACAAACTAAAACAAATCTCCCTCTTCACCACCCACCTTTCCTCTCTATTTTTTAGAGAAAATCTTTGATCTATCATAGGATTTGAAAATTCAAACTTCTCTCTTCCTCTCTTTTCATTTCCTCTTGGGCTAAACTTACTCTAGCCTCTAAAAGATCTCTAGATGTTTCTCTAACTCCCTCCATTCTTTATCTCACTATTAATCCCATTAGGCATGCATCATCCTTTTATATTTTCCACCCTTAACCAAAGTACCTACCATTCTCCCATCTGTTAGGAAAAATATTTTAATTATGTTTAACAATGTTTTAATTATAATTTGATGATGAAAAACTTAATTATTATTTGATTAACTAATCTTACATTTTATTATGAAAAAATTGTTATTTATAATTTAAGCATAGAAAATAAAAAGGGCATGAGTCTCGATATACTACTTAGTCGTATCATCCTATCTTATTACATGTAGAGATGTTGTGCCAGCACGGCCTGGCACGGTTTGACTGTGTCAGTCAATAACACGGTACAAAAAAATTTTCGTACCATGGGTCATGCCTAGGCTGAACCCTCAGGTCGTTCGTGTTGTGCTGACATGACACGAATTCCAGTATGAAATAGGCACGGCCCAACCTAGCATGAGATTACGAGGTGGGTCACAGGAGGGGGGAGGGGAATGTTGGTCGTTGGGTCGCGGGAGGGGGGGGGATCGATCCACCAGGTCGTGCGGCCAGTGGGGTGAACTGTCACGTGCGCGAGAGGGTGGGGGGATCGATCTGCCAGGTCGTGCGGCCAGTGGGGTGAACTGTCACGTGCGCGGGAGGGGGCTGAATGGGTCGTGTGGCTGGTGGGGGGGATGGACCGCCGGGTCGTGCGACTAACGGGGTGAACGGTCACGTGCATTGGTGTGTGGGAAGGGGCCGACGGGAGGGATGAGCCATCAAGTCACTGGGCAGGCCGTCGGGTTGTGCAGACGGTGGGGTGAATGGTCACGTGTGCGCGGGGGGGGCACAACGGGTCATGTGGCCAACGGGAGGACAGGCCGCTGGGGTGAACAGTCGCTTGCGCGGGTGGGCGGGATGGGCCATTGGGGAATCGTGTCTGGGTCGGTCGCTGAGTCACGACTTGCAAGGTGCAACGTAGCAACAGTCGAGTCGTCGAGGTTGGCGTCCAACGAGCTAACCGAGCAACAGGTGGCACGCTTTCGTGCAACGGGCGACCAACTGCTAGGTGAAACGGTCGGTTGCCGCCTCAACGGCTCAACTAACTTTTCTCTATAAATTGTGGGAGTAGGATTTTATTTTTCACCCAACTCACTCTTTATCTCATTCACTCCAAATTCTCCAAACTCCAATCTCAATTCTCAAATCTCTAATCTCAATTCTCAATTTCTAAAATTTTTTCACTCAAGTCACAAACAATGGTGCACTACTAAGGCCAAAGTTCTGAAGACTACGAATATCTTCAAGAAAACTTTTTTGAAGCTGAAGTAACGCCATCAATGGAGACTACTAAAGCTTCAACTTCAATTGTGTCGTTGAGGAAATCTCGGAAGAGAACTTCCATCTAGTCAAAGTACACAATCGTCTCTATGGTGGACGACACAGAAGAGAAACGAGCATTCTGCAACCTCTATAACGTCGACTTCTATTGCAAAACATCTAGTGATACAGGTCATTTAACTAGGCATATTAGTATATGTGAAAATAGAAATAAGGATAAAACAATTCAAATTCAACTTTCTTTTACTCCTGAAGGTAGTATTAGTTCATAGACTTATGATTCTGAAAGTACTAGGAACTTGCATGTTAGATTTATTTGTTCAGAAGATTTACCAATAAGTTTTGGAGGAAATAAATGTTTTGATAATTATATTAGTAAAGCATATTGTCCACAATATAAACGTGTATCTAGAAATACTATTAGGTCAGATATTATGAATTCATTTAATAAGCTTAAATTAGAACTTATTAATATTATGAGTACAATAATGACATATATAGCGTGTACTTCAGATATTTGTTCGGGTAGAACTAAGGATAGGTACATAGTTGTAACTGCACATTATATTAATCAAAATTAGATTTTACAAAAAAGATTAATAGGATTTAGAAAAATTCAATATCCACATACTGCTAAAACAATTTTTGCAAATATTATGAAAATTTTTGATTTATATGGAATTAGAAATAAAATAGGTAGTATAACTTTTGATAATGCAGCTAATAATACTACAATAATACCAATGTTTAAAATTAGAATAAGTCTATCAAATGATTTTAAATTATTTCACCAAAAATGTATATGTCACATAATCAATATTAATGTACAATCAGGTGTAAAAAAAATTAAAATTTATATTAAATTTATTAGGAATGCTGTAAGTTTTATAACTAGTTTGGGAAAGCGATAGCAATAATTTGATAAAACATATGATACTTTTGAAATGTCGCATAAAAAATTCTTTTTAAATGTTCAACATAGATGAAATTCATTATATTTAATGTTAGAAAGTATATTCCATATGAAATTCTAATAATGTCTTTGTATAATCGTCATCATTGTGATGATTATTAAAAATAATTAACTAAAAATGATTTTAAAATTGTAAAATATTTTGTTGAAATTTTAAAACCTTTTTATGATGCAATGGTTAGATTATCAGGAATTTATTATTCTATATCTATCTATGCGTTGCATCATTTATATGATATTTCACGAGTTTTTAATAAATATAAGACATATCCATTTTTTGAACAAATAGTAAATAATATGAAACAAAAAATTTTAAAATATTGGAATAAAATCCCTACATTATATATTTTGAATGTATACTTAGATCCTAGGTGTAAAATAAGATATGCTAGTAAATTAATTAGGGGAATACAAATTAGTTTAGGTGTATATTTAAAATTAAATGTTAGTACAATACAAGAATAATTAAATCAAATGTTTGATTTATACACACAAAGATATGAATTAAGAATAGAACATTCTCCTCCACCAATGTTCACAATACCATAATCAAATGTTTGACCATCTTTAGATTCTTGGGCATTTTTACAAGATCCAAGATTTGATGAAGATATTCCAACATCATCATCATATAATTATAATTCTATACTATCTAGACAAGAATTAATTACTTTTAATACAATGAATCACCAATCATTATTATTTACTCAACATTCTAACTTGAATACGTTTGATGTTTTAGATTGGTGGAGACAACAATCACTGATTTTTCCAATATTATTAATAATAACAAAGGATTTATTAACAATTCTAGTGTCTTTAGTAGCTTGTAAATAGGTTTTTAGCATGAATGACAATGTACATGATGACTAAAGATGTAAGCTTAAAGAAGATATAATAGAAGCATTAATGTGTGTAAAAGACTGGGAGCTTGTTGCACTTCGTAAATAAAATTAAGTTGAAGAATTTACTAAGCAACTCACAAACTTAAATATTTTATAATTAAAATATTTTAATTTTAATTTTTCAATTTGTAATTTTTTTAAAAATGTAATTTAATTTTGTTGTAAAATTTGTTTAAATGTAATTGTAAATTTGTAATAATGTAAATATAAAATATGTAATTCATTAATAAATAAAAAATTAAT
>JAMKPZ010000325.1:0-48390 GCA_024699675.1 Amphibolis antarctica
TCACTCCTCTCACACACAATAGCAACCTATGAGCAGTAGCCAATGAACCTCCCTTATTTATTTTTTCTCCCTTTTTCTTCTTTCTTTTATTTCTTTTCTCTTCTTTCTTTCTATCCCTTTTTTTTCTTCTCTTTTTTTTCACCTCCCTCATCTTACACTTGTCCTCACTCCTCTCACACACAATAGCAACCTATGAGCAGTAGCCAATGAACCTCCCTTATTTATTTTTTCTCCCTTTTTCTTCTTTCTTTTATTTCTTTTCTCTTCTTTCTTTCTATCCCTTTTTTTTCTTCTCTTTTTTTTCACCTCCCTCATCTTACACTTGTCCTCACTCCTCTCACACACAATAGCAACCTATGAGCAGTAGCCAATGAACCTCCCTTATTTATTTTTTCTCCCTTTTTCTTCTTTCTTTTATTTCTTTTCTCTTCTTTCTTTCTATCCCTTTTTTTTCTTCTCTTTTTTTTCACCTCCCTCATCTTACACTTGTCCTCACTCCTCTCACACACAATAGCAACCTATGAGCAGTAGCCAATGAACCTCCCTTATTTATTTTTTCTCCCTTTTTCTTCTTTCTTTTATTTCTTTTCTCTTCTTTCTTTCTATCCCTTTTTTTTCTTCTCTTTTTTTTCACCTCCCTCATCTTACACTTGTCCTCACTCCTCTCACACACAATAGCAACCTATGAGCAGTAGCCAATGAACCTCCCATCAACAACAGCAAGAATCTCAGCCCCCGTTCAACCCGGCCACTTCTAAGGTCATCTTTCAAACCCACCACACAACGTTAACCCCATCCCCAAACGTAGCAACCAGCCTCCTCCCAATCACCAGGTCCAACAGCAAGTTATACACATTGTTCCTCTCCTCCTTCTTCCTCCTCTCCCCACTTGAAAATCGTAATCAATGAGGGACAACTTTCCCCTTTGTCAAAGTGACCAATACTTTGTACAAATCGATTGATCTATCCTTGCCCTTTTCAAAAATATCTCAAATCGATCGATCCAACAAGCTGGCATCAATCCAAGACAAGGATCATTCAATCTACCATATTTTTGATAATACATGGATCAATAAAATTCAAAATCGAGATGCATCAATGATAGACAACGGATCATTAAATCTATCATATTTTTGAAAAGTGAGATGGATCGGTGATATTTCACCAACTGATCTCGATTTTTAAATCATTGAAAGTGTCCCAAAGTAAATGCAACATATGCCCTAAATTATCCTTTTTAATCCCATGTATGGAAAATTAGAGAGAAAAATAGCATACCAAAGGAGATATATCTTCACGGTAGATGTCAAGCAAGCACACAAGAATTTCAAAACACAGCTGTATATTACAAATCAATAAGAAACCAAGAGATTAAGAACAAATAGCACCAAATGGAGTTGCTTTTGAAAAAACAATGGGCAAACCTTACGGTCATCCAGTGCTAGCAACTGCACCTGTATATTCTGTAAAAAAGACTCAGCAAGAGCCTTAGCATCACTGCCTACAACCATACCAACATCAGGCTTCCTCCTTAAAAGTGCTAAACAACCCACAAGTGCCCCATGAAGAGCTTGCCAATCTGCCTAAACAATCAAACATGGCTCGTAACACTGATTTTCTCTAAAGAAAACAGCTCATGGCATAGATAAAGTAAAAATATATCATTGAAGAGGAAGAATGTCATTACAAACATACTGTTAGGATAAAAATAGTTCACATACTAAGATCAAAATGGCTAACAAAAGCTTTAAAAGGGTAAAAGCCTTGGAGAAAAAGAATATTCTATGACTATGATTTAAACATCCAATGCAAACATAAAGGGGAGGGAAGAGGAAGAATCAGAGCTTTTATATTTTAGCTTATACTTGAAAAGAAATACAGTCCTCACTAATTGAATTTATACACAGTTTGTTTGACCTAAAAAAACTCCATTTGCTCATTTTTAGAAAGTTTGAACATCATATCAAGCTTATAAGGTGGCATGGGCTTATCTTTGATTGGACTGCATTATCATTAACATGAAGTCATGCAAAGATTGCATATCAACTCCTATCAGACAAGACATGTTTAATAATTCCTACTTCTAATTGCTTTAAAATAATATGGGTTAACCACAATTTCATTTTCTCTTATTAAATAGGGATGCTAGGATTTTCGATTTTTAGATAAATTGTACAATGAAAGCAAGTAAATTAGACACACCTATCAATCTCATAAGGAATGGAACATGAGTAACATCCTTCTTCCTTGGGTGGTGGATCAAAAAGAATATCAAGAGAGACATTATACAAGGTTGCAAAAATGTAACGTGACAGCCAAAGAAAAATGAACTATTCCAATAAATATTCACAAATAAGGGGAATAAAATTGTATTTTTATTCTCACATTACATATGTAAAAAAAGATCTTCCACTTGCCAATTGAATTATGTGGACATGCTTGCAGAGGCTCATGAAGGACCTCAGTCTCAACATTCACGAGAGATGTTGCATAATATCCCAATGACAATGCCAAAACTACAAGAAAAATTCACATCTGAGAAGATCCAAGAAGTAATGGAAGGATTACTTGCAAGCATCTTTATTGCTTGTTTTGGTTGTTGCACAGGTGGAGTTTCTCTCCAAGAATTGTAGAAGCATAGGGAGTTTTCATAAATGAAGAATTGTCAAGTCAATGGTAAAAGGTTTGATGAACACAATTTGTTTTTAGGAGAAAACATGATGCTTTCAAATTATCTTCCATGTTGACAAGGAAGTTCAACACAAACTACATATGGATTTCCCATAAATATATGATGTATACTATCATATCTTACAAAAAATTCAAACTTTTAGATGCTGATGCCTATTTGATATGGATTATTAGTATATACAAGCATTAACAAAGAGACTTGATGTTAACAAATTTTATTTCAAAAATGTATGATATTTAGTATTTACAGGGGTGAACCTCAACAAAATGCTAAACTTGCTCCATTGTGACCAACAGATCACAAGCTTGAATCCAAGAAAATAACCTCTTTATTTATTGAGCTGAGGCAGCATAAAATTGGATTATCTCTAAACCCTACATTAGCAGAAGCCTCCTACACTGAGTTTTCCCTTTATACATGATATTTACATTTAGTATGAAATATACGTGAAGATGCATGTACCCTCAAAGAGGAGTCTGTGATAACCTATTTTATACTGGATAATCCAACACAATTAAAGAAATTAATGAAAGAAAAATCCTAGAAACCAGACTGGTATTGTAATATCTAAATAAGTTGGACATTCTGATGATGGATAGGGAACTTGGACTGAGTTATAGTTTCAACTTGAAGCTTGGAACGAACTCATAAAGAATTTTTTAAGACAGCAAAGAGGTTGAAGTAGTCATAAATTCCCCTTGTGAGAAAAGGATTGACTACACCATCTGGTTCACGTATGCTTTTGAAACCATGAAAATGGATGATCCCAAACATATGGCTGAGATGGTGAGAAGTTGCCGACATAAAGCATCACCATTTATCACAAATATTACAAAACGGAATAAGTAGGAAAATGCATCATACTTACCAGCCTCGCCGTGAAAAACTCAACCAATGTATGTAAGGTAGCGGAATCCAACCGTCTCGAAGAAAGACAGGAAACCACTTCTGCCAGGAGCTTAACACCTAAAACGAACACTAATTTAATCGCACCACAACTTCAACGCAACAACAACAAATATCAAACCAACAAACAACACTACAGACGCACCTCTTCCCCGTATAAAGTGATCCGTCGCTGTCAAATACAGCTCCATATCTCTAACCTAATAAAAGGCCAAACAAAAAAAACGAAATCAAAATCCAACTGCAAGCTCACAAATCACGTCCGCACTCTACCACTCACCAGCGCCAGGAATGTCAACCTCCCGTCCTTCACCATCGAAGCAACTGCATCGACGTCGCCATTCTACACACCGAAATCGGAAAAAGACGCAAACACGTCGTCACACGGGAACCGAAACATGGGCAAAGCATCAGCAGAAAATACCTAATTTTCGTCGTTTCGGAAGAAAAAGGCAGAAAAGATAACAGAAGGTGGGGGAAATTGCTTCCGATACCTGCCGCTTCGAGGAAGAAGAGGAGACGAATGCTTCGACGTGCTGAACCCAAGGGCTTGGTCCGATCGACATTGGAGAGATCAGAGGAGGTGAGTAGGGTTTTGGGTTTCCGCGACAAGTGCAGATCAGAGGCTTCGGGATTCTGCAGTGTTTGTTGAACTCTCTCTTTTTAAATTATATTTATTATATATTTTTATTTTTTTATTGTATATCAGTATAATAATATTTATTAAATATTTTTAATATTTTATATAAAAATATACTATTAAAAATTAATTTAAGTTTTTTTTAATATACACCTTTAACAATTTACAATAATATTTATCAAATAATTTAAATATTTTACATTAAAAAAATCATATCACAATATTTATACAATAAATCATATAATTTTAAAAAATATATACATTTTATTTCATCTCAACTTATCACGTAAACAAACAATCGTCATGTAATTTCTTAAAAAGTACAAATCTCCTTCACCTTTTAAAAGCCTAAAATGTAAAATTAAATGAAGTAAATTTTACATTTTTCAATAAATTATACGATTTATTATATAAATCTTTGGTATGATATTTTTAATGTAAAATATTAAAAATATTTAGTAAATATTATTATACACAACTATGTATATAATAATATCTAAATATATACAATGAATACAGTTTAAACAAATAAAACCTTAACAAGCAAATGATAGTACTACTTTGCATTAATTTGTATTAAAAATTAAATTTAAATTTTATTTTCTTCGTAATTTTTAAAAATTATTAATTTAAAATAATTTTACTACTTTTGTAAAGTTTTGAATTTGAGATCATGAGTTTAGTGTGAGGTTATGTTAACTCGAGACCACTAATTTTTTAAACTTGAGATCACCAATTTTTTTTAAAAAAATGTTTCTATTTATTGTCAATTTTTATTAAATTAAATAATTTAAATATTTTCTTATAATTTACGGTAAACATAAAAATTTATGATTAAGTACAAAAATTCATAAATGAATCATATTTAATTTTAACTTTGGTGTCATCATAGAAAAAAAATTTAACTTTGGTGGTGATTTTTTTGTGCCTACATTAGTTATTTCTCATTGCTTGTTGCTTAACTTGCAATTTGCATCATGTGTGGCTATATTTGTTTGCACTTCTTACTTTAATTTTAATTTTAACCCTTGTACTATAACTAGAGTTAATTAAAGTTATTGTTAATTAAAATTAGAATTACGTTTGTTTAAAATTTTTATATGTTAACTTTTATAATGTTAACTGTCTGTACTGTACAACACAATATATTTGTTTACATTATAATAACTTTAATTGTAAATATTGTGCACCACTGTAACTGTAAATAAACAAATGACACCTTTGACACAATCCAACGCTAATAATGTTCAGGTAAAATGCTAGGATTTTCTTATTTGTGTTTTATGGGATATCTAATTTTTTGGGTAGTATATGGTTATTGACAAAATTTAGCTAGCAAAGCCTACCCTCCAGCAGGTTCATTTTAATTTCTTTGACATTGGTAATGTTTTTGCTTAATAAATCATTAAAACCTCCATTGGATAATCATTAATGAGTATATACAAGTTATGCAAACAACCCTATGGATAATCCATAAAAGATAAAAACGCATTGTTAGCTTTGGGCATCAATAATAATTTTCTGCAATTCATCATGAGTATTTTAAAAGAAATAAATTATTGTAGATGTTTATGCCAAAAATTGTACAAACGTTGGTCCTCATTGTTAATTTCACACAAAATATTCATGTAAATGTCATTAATCACGTGTAAAACTCTTGTTCTTGCTTGTATAACCTACTCGATCCTGCTTCATCTCATTTATGCCATGAAATTACACAGTTCTCTTGTTGGCATCATAAATCATATGACCCAATCATATTCTTATTTGCTGATTTTGTGAATTACATGACTGATTGTGCTCTTTTTTTCCAATTGTATAAATGACATATCGAAATCAAATTTAATATCTATTTCAAGCATTCAGAATAAAAATATATATATTACATGAATTTTATTTGAATGATATAAAGAATAATTTTTTTTAAAAAAGGAAAACATGTGATAGAAAATGTGTAATATACTTGGAGTATCATATGTGCAATTTCCTTGTTGAATTTAACAAAACTTGCAAGGTTGATGTCCTTGTCTAACTTTTATTTTGATAATATCAGAATGTTTGCTTGTTAAATTCGAAAGTAAGATTTCATTTATCACAATAGAATGGACCACAATCCACAAATCATACCATTATACCATCCCTTTGTTGATCCAAATGTTGGCATCATATAAAACAGTTAGATGGGTAGTTGGGACTAAATTTTATGTTAAATCAAAATTAGAACAAGTATTGCACTTGGATACTGTATCCAGAAATCATGACTATCAGCATTGTACGCATGAACAGCCCAAGATTAGCATTTTTTATCAGAAACATATATTTTTCTACCCTCTGGATTGAAAACACCACTATAATTATAATGCCAGGAATTCACCCACTATGGTCTTTAAAAAAAGAAAACAATATTAAAAAATAAAATACCAGCTACATCTTAAATATATATAGAATAACTGCACTGTGAAAAAAGGAAAAAACTTCATTTGAAGAAAAAGACAAAATGCAACCCAGGTTTCAGCACAAAATGATCACATCTCATATGGAGTAAGGCATCCTCACTTGTGAATTCAATATGTAGAAAAAAACAAAATGTTTATTTTGTGATGGGGAGAGAAGGAAATTGTGAACAAGAAATGGCTAGCACCTGTTATCATCGATATCCTTTGTTACTCATTTGTACGTTGAACCACTGCTGCACAATATGCACTGCAAAAGTATCTCATGTGGCAAGTATAAGAATAGACGAGTTACCAAAACAAACCTTGGTGCGACAGATATGAAAAAATATGAAAATAATCATTCAAGTATCATCTGAGATTTCTAACAATTAAATTCGTGAGATCATAAACTTTGAGAGATACTACATTTGCACAGATAACCAAATGCAAGATTCAAAGAGGGAGCAGTTACTTCTGGGTATCGATGCTAAAATATATTTTGAAATATGCCCAGAATATTCTAGGATTGGGTTGGAAGATCAAAATTTGAATTACAATGGAGGAGATTTGTTAAGTAGCTCCCAATTACGGACCCATTGCTGTTTCACAGGCTTCATCAAGCATCTCCAAAAATCCTTTCTTTGCTGTCTTTTGGAAGACCGAGGCATTAAGCTGCACACCAGGTGTTGATATTGCATCAAATTTAGCCCATAGCTCCTTCTTCAATGTGCTCTCTCCTACTTTCTTACCTTTGTGTGTCAAGCTCCCAATATCCTTACAAATAGGAGTGCACTCAGTAACATTCACTTCCAAGCAGTTGACTCCTGGATAGTAAAGAACATTAGAAAAATACCCGTTTATAAGTTAAAAAACACACAAATATATGTTTTGATTGATGGATCCAAACCTTGTGGTGGAGAATTAACGCTTGTTGAAGCAAGAGGCATTTTCCCACATGGTGGTTCCATCAGAACACAGGTTTTAGGAGGAGAAAGAAACCACTCAAAGGTTTTATTTATATCCTTGCTTTGAGTTGTTGGCTTTTCTATAAGAAGCTGCATGTCTGAAAACTCGGGATACTTTAGGGCAAGATCTTTTGTGATCTTTTTGCAATTACTGACATTATTGTGAGGACCCCATGGAGTTGAATTGAGAAATTTCATCTCCTCTCGTTGAAAGGAATCGATAACTAGATCAGACAATACATTTCTCTTAATGAATGGGGACTTAAGATGTGGCGTGTGGAGGTGCACCAAGTAGTCTCTGATTTTATTGTCTGGAGATTTGATTTCCTTTTCAGTTTTTGTCTCAATTTCTAAGGCTTCAGAAAGCAAATTCTTGTTGGACTTGAGCATCACCTCCGTTGTTTCAAATTTCATCCCATGACGAACTTTTAGAGCAGAAGACAACAGGGGCAATCCAACAGCACTAGAAGGATCCTTTTTACCGGTATTTTCCACAATTTTTCTAGAAACACCTCGCCATTTAGAGGATGCTGCTCTTGATTTGGGCAATGGTGTGAGTAGAAAGAGTTGTTTGCCACTATCCATAACGCAGGTATCAGCACGCCATGACACAAGTGGGGAAGGAGACACTACCAAGTCCATCAACTGCTCTCGTATGTTGTTGTCAAGAACATTTTCTCCTTTTGGATCAGCAATAGTTTTATCAGATGGACTTTTCTTAACCTCATCATGTGAAACAGTAGAGTGGCTGGTAAAAGCTTTCTCGAACCTCTGAATCCATGTCTGAAAATATAGACATATGAAGTGAGAGGCATACATGGGTGTATTGCACGCAGAAAATAGTTAAGCACCAGGATGCATACACTCAATGATGACTGCATTTCAGACACGAAACATATAAAGCATTCAATTTCACTGCTTCCCTGCTTATTCAGCTTATGTTTAAAGGCTTGAAGAACCAGTTCATCAATCTGTAGTGAAGATAACAATTAGTAAGCAAGAATTGACGTTTTCTGAAATAAACATTAAGTAAATTAAACACGGTCACACAAATAACAAAATTGAACAAGCTCACACAGATAATCACTGCAATATCATTTGAAAACTCCTTCAACATCCGAACAGCAATCCTGGTAAGGTAAACCCTAGGTTTCCAAACTATATCGCCCCAACCCAATCCACCAACCTACAAAAAAAAAAAAAAAAGCAAGAACCTTTCACACTCGAAGACACCTTTTCAATCCAATCAACGGTATCGTCATTGCCAAAAACAAACCCATCGGACCTCCCAGACACCCCCCCCCCTCCCCCCCGCAACCACCACAAATCAAATCTTCAAGCCCCAAGCCACAGCCACGTCTAAAAAAGGGGGAAAAAATTTTCACATTCCCACCCTTCACCATTTACCTGCCCAACAAGTCTCGACACCTCGGTGTGCGCGGCGGCAAGCCGGTCGAGGGCGTCGTCTCCGGCACCACCAGGGTCTTCTTCCCTCTCCTTCTTCTTCTTCTTCGGCACCGCCTTCTTGCATGTTCTCGATGGCTTCGCCCCGTTGGACACGTCGGAAAGCGGCTTCCTCGCCGTCGATTTGCATCCGCCTCCGTGCCTCCGCATGGACGTGGTGGCGACGGATTCGGGCGGAATCCAGATTCTTCGTCGTCGTCGTCGTCGTCGGAGAACCAACGGTCGTTTTTCTGTTCTTTTGAAAGTTTAAAATAAGAGGGGATGTATAAAAGATGATAACAAAGATTTACGGTTTAAATAAATACATAAAAATTTAATATCCAAAAAAATGTACATAAAATTTTTATGATAAATAAAATTATTAAATGTATCTTGTACTGTTTATTTTTACTACAATAACACTAATAGCAAGTTAGGTTACGTTTGATATGAACTTTAGAGTGAAAAAAATAGTTTTTAAAGTTATATTTATTAAATAAAAATATATATTGATTTTTAAGTTACTTTAACAAAAGATAGTAAGAATTTATAGTTATTTGTGTTTGTAATATTTATATTTATTTTAAAATTTAAATAAAATATATAAAATAGTAAAATTATATTTTTAAATATTAATGTGATTGAAGATTACAATTGAAAAAATATGAAAAAAATTTATTGAAAAACTTTTATGCAATTATAACTAGAGTAATTTCCCATTGTAACCAAATGTAGCATTAGTATTATATATATCTAGTTTAACCTAAGATAAAAATGGTTGAAATCAAAAATTTCTATATAATGTGATTTTCTTACACTACAAAGTATATTTGACCTCTGGGTCTAAGTTGATTAGATTACAGTAAAAGAATCTTTAGACGTAAAAATGAGTCATCACCTACTTTAATGAAAATTAAATTAAGAATACTTCTATAATACATGCTTTCATTCAAGTGTTTGAAGATTTGAAAGATCCCAAACCTAAAAAGCTCCTGGAACTTTTGGACTGTGTTCGGTACTGAAATAAGGTAAAAAATTTATTGTATAATAATTATAATAAATAAGATAAAAAAAATAATTATAAATTTTTTTATTATTATAACAGTTAAATATTAAATACCGAAAATATCCTCCCTTTTTTCCTATCCAACGATTCCAACCACCGCACCTCCCCGAAACCCTCGCCCGTGAAGCACAGCTGCATCGTCTCCTCCAAATCGATCCCGTGAAGCTTCCGCCGCACCGTCTCCCCCAAAACTCACGAAGTCGCACGGTCTCCTCGGTATCACTTCAGCCGCACCGTCGCTCGCAACTGCATTCACAAGAAGCCGCACCGTCGGCCGTGAAGCTGCAACTGCACCGTCTCCCCCAATCAGTCGTCTGCAACTCCAGCAAGGTCACCCTCCTCCGGCGTCTCGACCGATGTTTCCCGACTCCGATGCGTCGACCCCCATCTCGATCCATTCGTCGCTACGTCGACTGACCGCTCCAAGCATTTTTCCGACCGTCGTCCCCATCGTTCATCCCGATCCGCCACTGCATCGACCCAATGGAGTAAGCATTGCATTTACAGTGTCGGCACGGTTCACGTCAGGGGCCGGTAGGTCCGTTGACACGAAAATTGTTTGTGTCGATTGATACGATTTTTTAAAAAAATATTTAATTTATTTAAATAATTAAATTTTAAAAAAATATTCATTTAATTAACAATATTAACATTTAATATTTAACATTAACAATTCAATAAGTAAACAAGATAACAATACATATAATTAAATTAAATTTTTTATTTATAAATAAATTACATTATTACAAATTTATAATTATATTTATAAATTTTTTAAAAATATTATATTATATTTTTGAAAAAATTATAAATTAAAAAATTATAATATTTTAATTATGAAATGTTTAAGTTTGAGAGTTAGTCTATGTATTCTTCAATTTTATTTTGTTCATAGAATCGAACAAGTTTTTAGGTTTTAAAAATTTAATAAAATATTTTACAATTTTAAAATCATTATCACTTAATTGTTTTTGATAGTTATCAACATAACGACGATTATACCTAGAAATTATTAGATTTTCATATGGTAATATATTTTTTAACATTAAATATAATAAATTTCACCTATATTAAACATCTAAATAGAATTTTTTATGTCTCGCAATTCAAAAGAATTAAATTGTTATTACTATTTTCCTGAACTATTTATAAAATTTATAACTTTTTTAATATAAATTTTAATTTATTTTATACTTACTTGTATAGTAATATTAATTATATGATACATTGAAATAATTTAAAATCATTTAGTAAACTTAATTTACTTTTAAATATTGTTATTATTGCAATATTATTAGTTACATTATTAAAAGTTATAATATCTATTTTATTTTTATTTTTATATAAATCAAAAAATTTCATAATATTTACAAAAATTGTTTCAAACATCGCGTAGATGTTAAATTTTTTTAAATCTTATTAGTCTTTTTTGTAAAATCCAATTTTCTTGATATGTCAGTTTTGGAACATGAAATTTATTGAATATTTCTTAGTACACCGAAAATTAAAACGATCTAATTGAAAAAAAAAAAAGATCGAGACCAAGCACCAGCTAAAGAGTAATTACAAGTTGTTTGTGCTAACATAATATTAAAATCTAAAATTTATTTTTACTCTAATTTAAAAGAATGAAAAAACAAATATTTTTTACTCTGTGATAAAATTACCGTAAGACATCTTTGATAAATAGCTGAAATTTATTTTTAAATTTTTATTTTTTTTATTTTTCTTATAAATGAACTCTATTATTGGCCTCACACTAACAATTATAAATCAACATCAGAAGCAATGCTTCTAAAGATAGATATGTCAACTGTGAAATACCTAATTGTGTCAGTCAAATCATGTTAGCCAAATATGGTATAGTTTGATGGGTCACGTCTAAGTCGTTTCGTGTCGACGGTGTCGTGCACCAATATGACATACTTTTTGGCACGCAACACGATTAGAGGGAAAGAAGCAAGAGGGAGTAGGGAGCCAGGGAGGGGGAGGAGCCTTACAAAAAATAAGTTGTATCAACACAACAACATGACATATTAACATGTATATCTAAGGAAATGCCAAAACTGTTCAGAGAATAAATCTCAGTTATTTATGAAAGATACCTACATACATATTTTTCCCTAAAAATAACCACTAAGAAATGCTAACCAACCTTCAACATAAAAAGCACCATCCTTAATTGAAACCACTAACCTTAATTCATCTAGATTTTTCTAACAAGCATAATATCTTAATTTTCCTTTTTGTCATTATTCCAAGTTGCTAACCCCTAATTTTGGTATTTTAAACTAACTTCTCTACTCACACTCCATTAAAATATGAGAACCTTTTCATGTTTTCATTTGCATTCAAGCGCCAATGTAGAACCTCCTAGCTTTAGAATATTACACCTAAGGTGTCCAAAGCATCCTTCCTGTTTTTTCTTCATTACATCTGAGATTCAGCACAACACATCACAAAAAAAGTTAATGCACCAACAAGTTGTCTAAAGAATTCATGTTCATAAGAACATTAAAAGTTTTTACAACTAAGTTGTTAACCTAACGTTAACATTCTTCCTTTATCCAAACTTGAGAAAAGTAATGAAAAGATGAACTTCTAGGCGGAGTTCACTTTTTTTAATATACAATTTTAACGAAAAGCACAATCTGTCATGCCAAATCTATATGATTCAAATGTATCCTATATAATCTACCGATCATAAATCTCATCCAAATAAGGCTTAAATATAAATTTCATGAAATAAGGAGCAAGTAGAATAGTATGACTAATTCATCATATGCAAAACTTTGTTCAGTCTCATTTTAAGATTTAGAGTGATCACATTAGCAAATGACTTCATAACATTCCAGTGGATGATGCAAAATATATTGGCAACATGGCATATTTCAACCCACTTCTCAATTATTAACATGATGCAAGAATGAGATGACATTCACCTGAAGTAACCATTCCATCGTGAGGGATGAGGTGACTGCGCTTGCATTTCTTCCCCAGAGACCAGCATGAGGCTCGAAAACAGGAATGCTCCATCTATATATCATCTGGTACTGTGACTCACCAAACAGATATTCCATTTTATGTGATTACAAAGCTAGAATGAAAAATGGGTTGTAACAGAAATACTGATTTTTCTTGAAAAAAGTAATCTCCATACTCATTTGCATCATTCACTGTAACATCAGCAATATGAAATCACAAATATATATATCACATTGCATAGAATAGCTACAACTACAACATAGGAGCACGACTTTACATGGCTTGAGAGAGAGAGAGAGAATCAAACTGAGGCAGATGCTGGAGTCTGTTTATCTTCAAGTTGGTTGTGGAGGAAATCTAGCACAGATTGCCGCTGCAATCATAAGCAAAAAGGTCTGTCGGAGATTTGAAAACCAAAACAATGGACAGAACTGAAAAATACAGGCAACTAACTGGCTTACCTTTTTCTCCAGTGAAGCTTCGCTTGGCCTAAGCTTCATGGATTCTAGGAATTTTATGGCCTCTTGAAACCCATTATCGGCAGCATTTTCATCTCCAAGACTCCTGTCAACATCAGCAACTTTCGCAAGAGAAGTTGCAACATCAAGGACCTGAATGCATAAAAAAAAGAATAAACCAGGAGAGGCAAAACACAAAACAAGTAGAATCAAGTGGAACAATATAGGTAATATTAAAAATAGTGAGATATTCTTCCATTTAGGCATTTACGCATCACAAGCAACAAAACAAGTGGCAAGCAACTAAGCAATTTTGAATAACCAAGCCTCACTTAAGATACTCTGGAATGGGAAAATGCATATGGAAAAATAAGAAAACCAATTTGGGTTGTAAATCCATTAATAGTTCTCTCCCTTGAAATTATTATCAAAAAATTAATTCATTATATTTTTGTACATTTTGAAAACCCTAAACAAAACATAATTAGCTCAAAAACAAAAGATATCTCCTTTCAGGAATCCTAATTCCCAATGCAGATGCAAACAAGTTTCCACCTAGGAAGGGATGAGGAAAATTTTATGCTGTTGGCTATCGAAAAATGGAGAATCACAATTGAATGTAGGAAAAGCTCCAGGTAAAAGTACAGCCTCTAAATATAAACTAACAGGATAATGCCTAACCTGGGATGGCATGTGAGAACGATCTTTGAGAGAATTCCTACGAAATTCCAGAGATCGCCAATAGTAAGTTCTGGCAGATTGCAGATTCCCCTCATAATATTTGAGATCACCAATTTTATTAAGTGAAACTGAAAGAGTGTGCACCACCTGAAAAATTCCGGGATTACCTCATAATAAAGAAAAATGGAACAACAATAATCAAAGTTATTCAAAACAATTTAATGCAACAAACAAGGGTTGTAAGTTGTATAGTTAACCTCAAGGTCCTTAGCAGGTAACTTGGAGAGGAACTCCACACTCTCTTCATAAGAAGTAACAGCAGATTCAGAATCTCCCATGGCTCGACTGCAATAAACCATGCATGTGATTTTAGTGCCTGCCCTACACTCCTACAACAATCATTCCAGATGTTTCTCCTTTTTTGAAGAAATGTGGCTTATACGGTTAGTGGGACTTGTCTAAAAATAAATAAATTTACTTAATGTCATAGGAATCTACTCAAGAAGAATTGAAAATCATAGTCATCTGCAAATAATAATAAGAATAATATTCATCAATCCTATGTGGGATGGACTAATTAAAAATGATTCATCAATAAAGCTAATGATTAAACAGAAATAGATATAGGATAAATTCGAGAGAGCAACATGAAATAGATATAAAAAAGGATAGTGTGTATGCTGGCATGCTTAAGTGGAGTAGAGCATATCACGCTTAACTAGACAATTGATATTAAGTGTTCAAAGATTGAAAATTCCACCTAGATGAAATAAGCTCCCAAAAGTACTAAATGAATAACTCTGGAAAATAAGGAATGATCCGAAATAATTCCTTTGAAATCAGCTGGGCACTTGCAAATGATAATTAAGATGATTAAACAAGACAACTCACTTAGCTCAGGTATTAGATGTGGTCTTAAGGAAGAATGGCAGTTATGAAAGACACCATAGAACTTCACATATAGGTTCAAAATAGAATGACAGATTTTTATGCACACATTTAATCCTTTTCCCATCTACATTGATTGGTAATCATCCAATATTAAACTTATGATCTCACTTACAATTTTAAATTTTCTTCTATTTGTACTGATTTGCTGGGATCAGAGGAGAAACAGATTATAATAAGAAGATGACATACCAGCAGTCTCCAAGCATTCCAAAGACTGCACCCAGTTGAGAGCATAACTCTGAACTGCTTCCCTGCCTATCTATTTGACTTCTTATATCCTCAGCACAGCAGCCCAGCCTTGACTTGGCACTTTCAAAATTCTGAGCATTGAAAGCCTGCGTATGATATCTGCATCAGTTTGACAGTGTGTAATAAAGCAATACACACATTCATCATTCAAAATTTCATTGACTATAGGAGACTATAACCATATGGACAGCTTAAATTAAAACAAACCCTATGTTTATATTAGGGGACTGTACCCTCATAGCTTGTTGCACCATAAAAGCACCTCTCTCTAAGGAAACATCTTCATACAACACATCTTTCTGTTCATTTACTCCATCATTTGAGCCTTTATTAACATGCGTTCTACTTATTCTGCAATGACCTTCTATAAAACGATCAACAACAGTCTGAAGATCTTCATCAGGTTCAATACCATCTATATCAACACCACATATTGGACAATCCTTAAAACGAGTTATGCATGCTCTGAGAAAGGAAAAGAAAGATTAAACGGTTATATCCAATCTAAAGTGGAATTCTAAATAATGATCATCATCATACAATCACAAGTTATATAGACTACTCACTTGCAATACTTGTGGGAACAAGGCACACATTTGCTACTTTGGAATAGAAGTGCTTTGCAGACGACACAACTGAGAGGACCTAACTTGAAAGTATGAGAATCATATCCAAATGGACATTTTGCAGGAACTGTTGGAGAATCATTTCTGCCACCATTGGATTTCTCACTGTTTCCTGGCAAATTCTTATCATGCTTCACTGGACATTCCTTCTGACCATCAGTCCTCTCAATGTTTCTAGCCTGATCCACTTCCTGGTTCACAGGGCACCCCTCTCGAGGATGTGCAGCCTTAGCAAACGGACAGACGGAGCTCATCCTTAACCCTGTTTGAAAATCACTCGTAACAACCTATTAAAAAAACTCACGTATTGGAAAATATGTTACCATCGAACAACCTACAAAGCTACAACACATTCAACCGTGGTAGAAAACAACAATCCACAAACCAGGTGTGCAGCTTGAAATACAAAGATGAAACATTGACAAAGACCTTTTTTAAACAATAGCCATTACGCCCCTTCTTGGATAAAAAGGCATCTTTAGCCATTCTCCGAGACCCTGAATTTCCAAACATCATTATAGGAACATTGTGATGTTCACAGTCCATAGATATTGGATGCAACACTCTACCACATGCACCTTGCTTTACAATTCAAATCACGGTCAACCCCAAAACAAAATCCAATACCCTCCACCCAAAACACAATCAAATGCAGTGTTATGTGCTAAACCCCATACCCAATCCACCCCGCCAAGTAAACGACGCGATCTTTTAAATGGACATTTTTTCCAACAAACACTGCGGCAGTGAGACTAAAGCAACGATTTGGTGACGGACGAGTAGATTTTTTTTCAGGTTTTGAAACTTCGGTGCAATGTTAGAGACAATTACCGGGATGAACCACAAAATACCGGGAAAAAAAAACAGAAAAGACAAATACGTGACCCTGTTTCTACCTTCGGGGGGGAAGAGGAAGGAACGGATGCAATCGGGATCCCAATTCTCGAATTCGCCAGAGAAAATTTCCGGGGATCGGATAGGGATTGGGAGTCGCAGCCCTATCGTCACCCGTACGTACTCGCGACGTCGGCCTACGGCCAATCCTGTAAAACCTGGTTCACATTTGTTCTTGTCGCGTTTTTGCATATATACCCTCGATATTCTTCATTATTCCATGTGAGGATTGGTACGGGAACGAAAGGATTAACGAAAACACAAGGGTTGTGTTGGATATTTTCAGAAACTCATCTATCTGTTTGTTCGTGTTTTTGTACCATATAATTGTATTTTTTATTATATATTATAATATTTTAAATATATTTATCAAATAATTTTTACATTTTTTACTTAAAAAATAAAGAAATTTTTAACAAAAGTAATGTTAATTAATATAAAGCAGACGAACATCGAAGAAGAGAAGGCCGACAATGTGCGGACAACGCGAGAGCAAAATCAATTTCTAGTTTGATTTTTATACTTGTTGAAAATGAAGAAAAAAATTTCTCGTTTTCCAAATGCACAAATACCAAAAAAATTAGGAAAAAAATTTAAAATTTTCCTAAAAATTGCACAAACCCCCCTTACATGTGTAAGTTTTTTTCTGTAATTTTTCACTTATTAGGTTGAGAAAATTTTTGTAGTTGACAAAATTTCATCGTAATACAATTTCCTAAATTCACACGTTTTACCCAATCTCCCCCAATCATTACTAAACTCATGGTTATAAGGAAAATGTGAAATTATATATAAAATTCATATATTATCTATTATGTAATATATTGTGAAAAATCTTAAATCTATCACTAAAAGGTAGACAATGTTAAAATCTGTCACTATATATAATGGTAAATGATATATCTATTACTATAGGGGGTTTGTGTCTTTGTAAATTAATGAAATCGGAAAAAAAAAATTATCGTTGAAATATTAAAAATTTAAAATATTTTAATTTTTTTAAAATTAAATATAAATTTTCTTAAATTTTTATAATCACAGATACCCCATATATTTCAAAATTTGTTAATTTTCGAGTTGTTACGGGTTTTCTCGTCAGGTTTTGTTGTTTTATTTTCGAGTTTGTTGTTTTGAATTTTTATTGTTTAATTATCTACATGAATATTTAGTGTTGCATTAGTAATTTATTTTATGTAATATTTCTATCATTAAATTAGAAGCATTTGTTGGAGAATAATTTAACTTATTTAATTTTGTATTAATTTTTGAGAGATTGATTGCACTTATTATAGTTGTTGAAAATCCTCTAGAAATAAGATCAACTTGTATCTATCGATGTACTTCTTTAGACATTGTACACTTACAGTATAAATATTAAAATTCTTAATCAAGTTTATAAATTATTTTCAATTCTCTTAGAAGATGGTTAAACGTATTTTATTCGATCATGTTCGCATAACTTGGTATTGTCCAACATAATGAAATTTTGTCAACGAATGACATGAGTCTAAATAAGTTATATCTAGTTTGTTGTCTGTAACAATAAGTACAACCTAATATGTCATAAATAGTGTCATATCTTGATAAAAATCAGGTTATATTAAATCAATACGGACTATTGACATGTCTACTAATCTCGATTTTCTTAGTTTCCAATAAATCTACATTGTTACAAAAATTACAAAACTATACAAAAATGAAGTTACATAAATTCCTAACGTACTAACAAAATTTCAGCCAAAACGAACTCCATTGTGCCTCTCAAACTAAACTTCTCTCAAAAGTGTGTTGTAAAACTATATATAATGACAATTTTTTTCTAAAACCTCATTTGATTCTCAATCCAACCGTTGAAGAACAGCAAGTCATGAACGTGCTGGTGAAATATCAACTTGATCGGACCATGAAAAAACCTCCGATCGACATTTTGATCAAGATGGTGCACTAGTGAGAGAAGAGAAAAGGCAGCCGCCACCCCCTCTCTTGCAAAAGGTGTGCCTTTTTTTTCTGTTATTTCCCAAACTCTAATAGGGTTTAGTAAGAATATTACACATTGGTTCTACAAGAAAAATAAATAATTAAGTGGATTATCCTCAGTGTAGAGAGAAATCCAACACAAACAACCATGAATTATATGTAGATGCAGGTCGTGATCCATGAGTGTCTATCACTCGATTAATGCAATGATTTGTGACTTTGAACTGGCTCAGGTTTTCTTCAGCAAGGATGAAGAAATAGAGGTGGAAGAAGAAGGGCACTATTGCTGCTTATCTGACACTGAAGCACTTTCAAGATATTCCAACACTGTGATGGACATGAAATCCATAACCCCTGCTTTTGGTATCACTGGAATGGATGGATTGTGAGCATGGCCATTTTAAAGAAGAGGGGTATGGTGGAAGACTCACTATTCAGTGATGATCAGCAAATCGCTTCAAGAGATGTGGATGTAAATTTGTCCTTGAAAGAGATTTTGATCCACTTAGAAATGGTGTTTCTTCATTTTATCGTTTGAATCTTTCTCATGAGCACGAAGTTTAAAAAGCTTGTCACGGCCACCATTTTGATTTTTGAACAAGAAAAAACAATTCTGCTAGTTGCATCGCTAACCATGTCATTAATATTGATACACAGTTCCAGAATGGCAGATTAACACCATCAAACCACCATCCGAGGAAAAGATTTGGGGTAGTATTCAGTGTTTTTAATTTGTTGTCATTCACAAGCAGATACTTTCAGCATACAGTGTCAGATCAGATTTCATGTTGTCTTGAGCACCAACCCCTTTTCCTGTATGACAGTCAGTGTTGGGCCAGCCTTCACTCAAGCCAGAAAAGGCCATAAAAACCAGATGAAGTCCATAAGAAAACAACCCCAGATGGGAAAGGGTGTAGCATTTCTTTTTCATTAAAGATGCAAACCAAGCGAGTCATGAGTGACAATTACTGAAACCATCATCCAAGGAAGGCTTGGGTGAAAGACATCAGCTAGCCCATCATACATACCCCAAGCCATGATTCAGCAGAAGAACCCTTTGAAGAGAAGCCCCAAAAGTTGACAACCCAAGACAGAAGATGGAGGAGATGGAGAAAGAGGTTAGATTGGGTTTGGCTCCTTTCCCTTGCAATGTTTCAGTGGCATTCATTTCAACTCAGTACATGGACTTGGAAGCTTTTCGTGTGATCCTTCCAAGAGGGTACTTGCCTGCTTTCATCATGTTGGGTAACGCACCATGTTGGGTCGCTATACCTAAATGTGTGTGCTGATGGTGGAATTCTTGGGCATTGCACAGGGTCATGAATCAATGTGGTTAATTACCACTTCTTGGGTGTGGAACCTAATGAATTGCCTCGCCTGTATGAACTAGCTTCAGAATGAAACACTGAAAAAAAGCCTAGAAATATACTTAATCTCTGAAAAAAGTTGGATACACTTCTACCAAAAAAAGAAAGAAGCCAACTTAGAGCCCTTGAATTCACTATAAAAGCAGAGAAAACTGCATATATTTATATGTTCATTTCAGCTGCTTGTAGATATGAAATGAAATTTTTTTTTTTAATATTTTTATAAATCATTATTAAAATTGCATTAATTATCAGTACCAGACTGAGCTACCAATGTGAAAATAAAATTCTGTAAAAATAAATCTCTCTAAATACTTGAACAAGTCATCAAGTTAATATAAGGATAGGCTTGTGCTGTTTCCTGTCTTGCATCTGTATTAAATTAATGCATTTTTAATATTCATGTTAATACTAATTTAAAAAATTAATATTAATATTTTTAAAATATTTGAAATATATTTTTTATTTATGCACCTTTATTTTAAAAATAAATTCTATGATTCATTTTTATTTTTAATTCCTAACTATCTATGTCATGTACAAACATGCCTTTTTTCTAACTTTCTGTGGTGCACTGGTCTTTAAATGCTGATTTTAGTGTGTTTTAGTGAAGTTAAACTGCATGAATGACCAATACCAGTAGACATGGACTGATAAAATAAGCCAAGATCCTCCTCCTCTTTCTTGACAAATCACCACCATCACTACTACTACATGATCCTCCAAAGATCCTACACATGGCAAAAACTGAGATTCTGATGAAATGATTATGATACCACTTATCCTCTCATCCATTCCACAAACAACTCATTCTTCTCCCAGTGGACCTACCTTGAACACAGCGCCAATTGGCTGAAATCAGGAGAACTGTGGGGAGTGCAGGCAAAGCCTGAAATGGTGACGAGGACTTCCACCAAGGGGGCAAAAGAAGGAAATCTAATAAAAGAATTGGCACAGCATGTGCAGAGATCTGAATGCCCAGCCTCTTTCTTTGAACTTTGATCTTTGTATTGTAAAGCACCCAACACTTCAAAATCAAATCATTAGGACTCGTATGTGTTGGGATATACTCAATATTCAAAGTCAAGCATTGTGAACTTGTGATTCCTTTCCATCCATGACCATGACCACATCCTAACGTTGCTCATTCCATGGACTGGGATTCTCTGTTGTTCTTTGTTAGTATGCTGGCATGGCAGGATGACCATTGACACCAGATGGCAGGATGCTGTGTTTAATGAACAAAATAATAAATCTTTTGCAAGCTTTGTGATTACTAAAATAATCACACCATGACATAAACTGGAGAAAACACCCCATTTTGGTAATATATTTATATATTCATATATATATATATATATACACATATACATACATACAGAATGATAATATTTTTTTTGGAATCAGATTGAAGACAAGACAAACTACATTACCCACTTTTGGTTGGTACTACACTGCCTTCAACAATAGAAGAGAAAGTAGATGTCTTCTGGACTCCTGCATTATTCAGAGAAAAAGAAGGGAATGATGATTCAAGTAAGTTTCAAAGAAGTAATGATGGTTTGATGATTCTATTAAAATTTTATTTCAAAACTAATGGACTATTCTAACACTTTCTCTTATTTGTAACTTATTTTTACTTTTTTATATTCTCAAATAGATGTACGTAAACTTATTTTGATAACATATTTAAATTTTATTTTAAAATTAATTGACTATAAGTGAAAGAGTTCGTTCAATTTATTCTTTACATTGCCCTACTATTCATTTAAACTATCAAGATGGACACATTCCTTTCGGATTTGATGAAAGAAGAGAGCAATGAAGAAGAATGTGACAAAACATCACCGAACATGCATGATGCAAAATATCAATGGGTATTCTTTTGTTCACGTTGGACAGGTACATACTACCATTCTCATACCCAGAGTGGATGAAGTTTTTTTTCTTCTGAAATTCATAAGGGGATGTAGTTACTGTGATTTTAGTATCGACGAGAGTGTGAAACCAGATACTTTTGATCAATCCAACTACTTAGAGTTAATTTTGTGGAAATTGGTAAGAGGATTTTGAATGAGTTAGGTGTACAATGAATTATTTTGATTTACTAAGATTTAAGTTCAGAAAGAATGAAGTTCATCTCCTTTTATTCCATCTTCCCAACATCATGCTCCACACAGAGTAGATGTCATTCTCCTCTTGGATCTGTGATGTTAAAAGTGACCAACAGCGAGGGATCATAGATTCAAATATGAAAAAGATACTATCTTATGAAAAGGGTGTGCATGATGTTTACATGGATACCATAATTTTTTGTGAATATTAAAAATTCTATATCTCAATTATTCATCAGAGTGCAAATTGCTATTTTGTGAAAGAATTACAAGGGTACCTGCCAATTTTCCTATTCAGTGATATCTCTGATTATGGTTTTATTTTATGTTTATCAAAATTCAAAAAATAAAAAAACTATAAATATCACTATTTATAAAATTTATTATTATTGTTATTATAAAATGACAATGAAGTTGGCATAGCATACAATAATGTCAGAAAGTAGAACTGGAGAATTTTTATGCAGAAAAGGAACAGCCCAGCACAAGCAACAAGGAAAAAGCATGACAGAGCCCAGCAGAGCTGAATAGTCTGGTGATAAGGAATAAAAGCAGACCTCCTTTCTCTTCTTTCTCGGAGTGGACGTGTGCTTCCCCACAAACATCTGTTCCTTTGAAGTGCTCGGTACTCTCTCGTTTTGTGAAACCAAGGTCACGCCTTTGGGATATTGGGTTCTAAAAACGAGCCCACCATTGATTGCTCTCTTCCCTGCTTACCTGGCTTTGTTCTCTGAGTGTAGCATCGGCATTTATTGCTGGTGCAAGTTGTTGTTCACCATTGAGTGAACAAATCTTATTCTGTTCTGTTTTGTTTTGTCAATTAGAGATTCCATGCTTCCACCTTCCATCTGTTTTTCTTTTTTGTGTGGGGAGCTGAATCTGTGAAAAGCATAGCAAAATGGAAGTTGGTTTTCGGAAAGATGGAGGTGAAGGGACCTCTTGCCCTCAGCTGCTGGATTTGTTTTCCGAACGGAGAGAATGGAAGGTGAGAGAAGGAGGTGGTGGTGGTGATGGTTATGGTGTTGCAGAAGATGAGCAGCTTGAGCTCAAGCTTGGACCGCCAGTGCATGAGGACTCCTCTTCTATTCTCTCACTTGGGTTATTCCCCAAATCATCAAAGAACACCATCAACCTTTCCTCCGGAGCAAAAAGAGGGTTCTTTCACACACTTGAAGGTGGTTCAGGTGGTACATGTCCTGAATGCATCAACTTCTTCTTTTTCCAGTTTCTAACCTCATCATGTGTATCCTTCAGATTATCAGAAGCAGCAACAACAGCAGAAATCTGGGTTTCTGCATTCTAACAAGAAAGCTGATGGGGGAGAGATAGAGAAACAAGAGGCCACACATGAGAGGAAGGCGAAGACTGCACTCACCACTGCTACTGGAGGGAATGCACCTGCTACCCACAGCAAAAATCAGTCTAGGTTATTTCTGCTCCCATGCTTCATATTTTGGGCATTTCTTTTTTTCTCCCTCTCAAGCTGCTAATCAATAAGCTGAAACTCACAGGATTTAATTTATTTGCCCCTTTTTGTTGTATATCGCTTATTTTGAAATATGTTTATGAGAAAACTGATTTCTACTCTATTCTTGTCAATGATTTCTATTTTTCTGAAGAGATTGATGCCAATGAATCATCTTGTTAGACTTTTCTTTTACTTTATGTTCCATTTGAATCCAAAGGTACCAATGTTCTTGTTGTTGAACCAATGATTGATTTTTTTTTTGTACTTATATTCAGCACAATCAGTGGACACCCTGACAAAGTTTTAGTTGTCATGATATTTTCTTTTAGACAATCGTTCCATGTTTGATTCCATCTATATCTTGTTTTCTTTTACAATATCCAGAACTGCTGCAGCTCCTGTTGTTGGTTGGCCACCAATTCGATCTTTTAGGAAGAATATTGCCAGTGGTTCTTTGAAACCACCGTCAAAAGATGATGTCCTTGAGACCACCCAGAAGCCTGAAAATTGTACCAAGAATATGTTTGTGAAGATCAACATGGATGGTGTTCCAATTGGCAGAAAAATAAACCTCAAGGCTTATCAAAGCTATGAAGATCTCTCAGCCATGGTTGATGACCTATTCAGAGGTCTTCTGGCAGGTAATTTTTTCATCATCTGAGCATGCCAAGCAAAGTAATTTGACTTGTGGTTAAACTGGTGTTGCATTTTAACCTTCAAGAGAATAGAGTCCGATTAGAATTCTCCTTTTTTTTTGCTCTGACCTTGATACCAATAAGAAATATGAAGCCGACGTACTAGAATGGTGTGTAACTAATGAAAAAATCCTACTTCAGTTTTGTTGCTTGATACATTGAATTCAAGTGACCTTTTAGTGTTTTCTCCTTACTTGTTAGGCTTTACATCATAATGCTTGTTATCCTTACTGATAGAGTATAATAAAAGATGCATCAATTTACAAAAAGTTGCCTTCTTCCTTATTATCCCCATCTATCTTTTCAGCTCAAAGCAATTCCCCAGTTGTTGGAGCCAATAAAAATGCAGTAAGCAGCCCATCAATTACAAGCTTATTAGATGGAAAGGGTGAATATGCTCTGGTTTATGTAGATGATGGTGGCAACCCAATGTTGGTTGGAGATGTTCCATGGAAGTAAGTCCATCTCACTTCTTCCACAAATCTTACACTTACAATAAGGAAAAGATTCCAACAATAATCGTTGTCATCAATAGGAAGATATGGACATTAGATAGCCTTTAGTCATACTCCTTTTCCATTTCATGACAAGTTCTCAACATCACACAGAATGTTTGTTTCCACTGCAAAGAGACTGCGTGTGCTGAAAACCTCCAAACTCTCTACATTCAACTGTAAGTTTCCCTAAATTGTTGTACTAGGCCCACTACTCTGCTTATGAAACTATCCATGGTTTTAGTTGCATCACCATTTTTTTAAGCTGACACTTCCATTCCTTCATGGTTAATGCCCTTTTGCATGGTTTTTCAGCTCTAAGTGGCTTACAGTAAAAGCTTGACTGTGGCTTAGTCTTGATGGAGAAATATGTCTGGTGGCTCTAGTTCAGGTCAAGTTTGAGCGTTGTGTTGCTTATTTTCTGTTGGCTTGTAAAAATATGAGGTTGGGATGGGATTAGACTTCCTTTTTCCCTTCTGTGTTTGATAGAACTGTGTGGGTGATATTTGGTAGGATCAACAAAGTTCTCAGTATGTAAAATGAAGGTTCTTAGCTGGACTAAGAACCATTTACGTGTAATTGATCGCTCATTGCCCCTTTGTAATGATCAATCACCATGACTTATAACGATAGCGGTAAAAGAAAATAACAAATGCCAGAACCAATCAATTGGATGTGGAAATCTATGCAAAGATTCTATAAATCCATCTCACATCACATATAGTTTCAAGTGTTCACACACCTGGTCTTAAAATGCCCAAAAGTAGAAACTTCTGGGCAGGTGAAGTAAATAGGAAATAAAGGCAGAAAGAACAACTTCCTTTTTCTACGCAAAACACCCAATTGATCTACTTGAGTTGAAAATAGTCAAATTGAGCGTGTTGTTTGCAGGTGTTTGGAAGAATTGCTACTCCTGTAAGAGCTGTCATTACACTATCAAATGTTTTATGTTTATGATGTGGACTCTTCATTCCCATGGAGTCCCACTCACTCCCCTTCCCCACACCTTTAGAGAAGATGGTAAGTACTGTTAAAATTCCATTTTAAAATCAATTGATTATGACTGAAATAATTCTTTATATTTTAAGTATAGTGTTATTTCTTACATTTATCAATATAGGACTATTCTAACATTCCTAGTCACTTTAAGCTTATTTTTAATTTTTTTATGTTTATAAGTGTCTATGAGTAGATGTATATCAACTAATTTTGATATTATTTTAAAATTTCTTCTCAAAACTAACCGGTTATAAGTGAAATTTTTTTTTATATTTTAAGTTTAATTTTATTCTTTATATTTATTGATATAAAAGTATTCTAACAAGCACATCCTTACATAATTTTCATCGCCACCGTCACTAGTTGGGAGGAGACACTGTAGAGGCTGAGATGGACTTACAGCATTAACCTTTGCACAGCCGTGCCATCATCTCAGTGGGGGGTGAGGTGGGGGCTAATAAGACTGCCTTCATGCCTTCAATTTCCAGCGTTTCCACATTTGGGTCTTGTTCATGGATGTGTTAAGGAAATGAAGAGGAGTCCTTGTGGCACACGGAATGGGGATTTCTAAGAGTTTGGCAGGTTCCTGAACTGGAACTGGAGTGGCCCCTTCCATGATTCCTTCCCTGCCACTTCTCCCCACTCATCTCTGGTGTGTCCCAGGCACCTCCATCTGCTTCTGACGGAGTAAATGCTGGAATATGATCCTTGTAAGTGCTGAGAGAAATTGGTGGCGGGGTCAATTAATGGCTGGTCTTATCAAACAAAGATGTTGAGGTCCTGTCTGATCATGATCTTCATCAAATTATATTACCCAAATAAATTACAATGATACATTTATTTAAACTTCAAAGGACAGTTCTTAATTTTTAGAATTGTACTGTAGTAGTTTATTGAAAGAATAACATTTAAAAGAATGAGTTTTTTTTTGAAACAAAGAGTATATTTGTTTGTTAGAGAAATAATTTTTATAGAGTTATAATTTCACATTTGAAGGGTTTTTTTTTTTAAATGTGATTAATTAACATTTGATGAATTGTTTACTGTTTAGTGATGACATTTTATTTTTAAGGATATTTCAAATTCTAAACTTAAAAAATATATATAAGTAAAAATATATGTAAATAATTATGTAAAGATATATGTAAATACTTTGGATTAGAAGGATAGGGATGTTAATGTCTTTTAATTCAAGAAGTCGTGAAGAGCTGTGCAAAAATAACTTTTGAATTTTTTTTAAAATGAACATGAAAGAAGTTGTAAAGTTGGGAACTACTGCAGTGATAAGATCTAACATATTTGTTTTATTTTATTCAATGTTTGGTGATCATTTTGCACACGCAACCTACTCAATCTTGCCAGCACACGGATGGCTTGATTGGAACGGACCATCCCACTCATCCCAAAATCTCAAAAGGATGAGTAGAAAAGATCAATTGGATGATCAAATGGGCATTGTGAGCAGATCAACCTCATCACGCCAAGTGAGGTGGAGCTAATCTGTATGGTATAATTTGCACGTAAAGTTGATGTGACTGCAATCATTCACACATGAACTTTGCAATAACTGTAACATGGGTTGTATTTGTTTGTAAAGTTTTTAATTTTAATTACTGTTACTAAAAAATTGAAGTTTATGTCAGTAAGCACATACCATGTCGTATAGTAGTTAGAATTATAATCAACATTGTAAATGATTCATTTGGAAAACTCAGGAAGAATTACTTTAGCAGAACTTCTTTTGAGAACTGTTCTGAAGAAAAAAGCTAGAGCTAGAAGTTATGCAAAAAAATGCAGTAATTATGGTATTTTTATCTAATTCTGAAACTTGATTTTACCTCTTATTATTAACATATTTAACTTAGGAAGGTCTGTTTGTATTTTTCGAAAGAAAATTTCAGAATATTCTAAAAATTATTGAAATATAAAGGGAAGATAGAAAAAAATCAGCAACCATATCACTTAATTGGATGCGTCTGACCACACTTAAATTGTTCAGTCTAATGTCCTGTTTTACACCCAAGTAAACAACAAAATCTTAAATCAAGCAATGAAATAATATGCAAAATGTAATACACCACATGCTGCATTTTCAAAATGTGATACTACGGTCTTTCCTATTTTGGATCAAACTTCCTGACGTTGATTTAATCTCAATCCACTAAAATCCTCTTACACCTTTTGCAAGGCGAAGTTTTGGGCCATGTCTTTTTGATTTCTCACTTCACAAGGATTTTTTAGTGGGAGAAGTGAAGAGAGCTCGATATCAGACGACACACTCTAGCTCCAGTGCAAAGTCAATGGGAGAGCTAGTTTTGTTTGATAACAATATTTAAATTTCATATTATTATGTATCATTATCATATAAATTTTATGTATAAATTTTTATCTTATAATTTATTATAAAGTTCAATTCCGTTTATAACAAGATTAACTTCCAATTCTCCACCGTATTCAAAAATAAAATACTTTATTACTAAATACATCTTAAAAGATGATAACAAATATTACTCCCATAAAACGGTTGAAGGAAAATTAACGAGACCGTAATTTGGTCCCAACTGTATTGTTGCTGGCAAAGTCCTTGTTTACCTGCAAGTCTAAAGTTTGATCAAATGGTTGGTCAAAATGTTGACTTATCTGGCCATAAATGTAGTTGGGTGAACTTCCACAATTGGAGATGGGCCCAACATGGGCTGCTACATTAGTGGGCCCATCCTTGATGTGCAAGTTGTATTCATTGCAAGTTTTTTTTTTCTTTGACTCAAATGAAATGGTTTTTTCAAAGTTACCCATTAATTGAATCATGATTTAATTTATTAAGTAACTCAGGTCATGGTTTGGTTTGATCTTCAACCCATTGTTGTTGCAATTAGAGAGGCCTGAATTTCAATTTTTTTTTGTTTGGCAAAACAACGATAACAATAACCAATATATTTTTGAGTCAAGAAACCCATTTCAATTTACACCACACAAGTTATTTTGGCCATTTAAAGGGGAATGATGTCTATAATGGAAACAGCAATCAACAAGAAAAAGAAAATCAAAAGATCAAATACTTTTGATATGACAGAATTTAGAAGTTTTCAAAATCTCCAGAAGCATCATCTTTATTTATAGAGGCAAGACCATGTACAATTGAATCCTTTCCTGACATCACCTATGTGGAAGGCCCCACACTAAATTTATCATCTTTATAATCTATAGAATTGTTTACCCTTTAATAATCATAAGGTAAAATTATATTGCCATCAAAATGCAAGAATCATGTGAATTTGTCAAAGATATCATGCAAACCATGCAAAGAACATCAACATAAGTCCTGTACAATGCCAATACACAAACTGAAAAAATGCACCAAAATTTTTAACCGCCAATGGTAACACCAGTGACATTTTGATCATGACGATCATGATAGGCAAAATTGGATCACCTTAATAATGATAGATTAAAAAGGTATTCAATCTGACATTTACATGTTTCTTCATTAAATGACGAAATCCTTCGGGACTTCAAATCCCTGAAAACTTGATTTACAAATTGGAGAAGCAATGTTCACAGACTTCAGCTGTAGTGAACAAAAGAGAATCTAAAAGATAACATGGTAGTAATGACTTTGCAACTTAGTTTTTTTCATAATGATAATTTTTACATTCATTACAATTCAAATTCTGATACAAGCACTGCTGTTCCTAACCGAGTTATCTCAATTGGTTGGTACTTAACAACTTGGTAGTAACATAAGAAATGAGAAAATCATTCAAAGAAGTATCTTTATTCCTCTATGCCATTCCACGATCACTGTCATATCTTTCCATTCACTCAGTATATATGCCTTATGTTAAGCTAAGCTACATCATACATTTGATTCAAAAAATCCAACTATATCCTCTAATAATAACACAACTATTTCATATTAAGGGTCAAAGAGAAAAGAACGGGAAAAAGAATGACTGGAAGAAGAAGAAAATACAGGAAGGGATGGGAGTGAAAAATAGAGATAAGGAAAAGAATGTTTAAAATAAGAAACTTAGAACATGTAAAAAAGAGAATGTGATATTCACATGGATTACCACACGTGCATTTTGTTTGTAAATTCGAGATTAAATCTTCCTAGTTTGTGCCAAGAAAGAAATTCTAGTGTCCATATGTGGCATAGGGTTTGAGTATGACAAGTTCTGTATTTTTCAATACCTGGAGTGTAAGGCATAACTTAGTTATGTGATCTTTAAACTATGTCCAGGAATTTCCTTCTACATGTTGATCAACATCTCAACTTTAGCTTGCCATGAACCAGGTATAATTTTTATATTAACTTGAATTCTTATGATCTCTTCTTGCAAACAATGAACCAACTCACCCTATTATTAACCATGGTAGCATGCTTTGCATGGTCTTATTGTATTTCTTCAGATGGTGATGAAGAAAGCAGCACCATAATATATCACCAGTTCATTTGCACACTACATGTTTTTAATTTATAACAAATCATTACAAAATCAATGAACAAGTGCACACCAGGAAGACTAGATGATAAAGGTTCATACCTGATGCCTAATGTAAATGCTTAATTTTCTCTAATATTAGAAGAAGAATAACACAAAGAAAAGAATAAAAAGTTAGAATACGAATTTTAGGATTATTTCCCATCTGATCACACCAAAAAAAAGGGCAGGCAAATGCTTGTAATGTTATTCGACTGATTTTTTACCATCAAATGTGTAAATGACATGGTTTTCACTGATTCTTTGCTACCAAATGTGCACAAAGCCTGGTTTAGGACCAAAAAATAAAATAAAATCATAGTATTTCAATAGGATTTCACACAGGTTGAATTAATTTACATGATTTATTGATCAGCAACAGTTATTTCTTTCATCATATTCTAGTTAGGAATATCAAAAATCAGACTTAATTCAATTAATACTCTATGGTTTACTTATCAACCACATGGTTATAACTTTTACCGACTAAATGGTACAGAAGCACACCTGTTGCAACACTAACATTCAAGCTCTCTACTGCAACAAACGGACTGAGCTCTTGCCCTGACAAGCTGTCATGGACTTCCTCTTCATCTTTTCCAGCACACACGTCCACTGGAATCTTCCCTGAGATTTTGACCAATTGGGTGCAAGATCTTTCCACTAGAGGCCGCAAACCAGTCCCCTCACTACCTAGAACAAGAATTGTAGGAACCCCAAGCTGCACCTCATTCAGTGGAACAGCCTTGGATGAGATAGAGCCACCAAGAACTCGCCACCCATTCGCTGCAGACAATGCCAAGAACTGCATCATGTTCTTACATGTTCTCAGTTCGATCAGTTCGAGAGCACCAGCACTGGCTTTGCTGACGACACCACTCAAAGGAGCTGAATTCTTTGCACAAACAACCACACCTTCAGCTCCAAAGAAGTACGATGACCGCAATATCGCCCCCAAGTTTTGTGGATCGGTGACTTCATCAAGTGCAACCCACAAAGGAGCCTTCCCTCCCTCACCTCCAAAAATGGGATCCAGCTCTTTTATTGGGACCATTTCCAATGGAGAAGCATCGAGCACCATCCCCTGATGAGGCCGATTATCAACAACCATGTTGAGGTCATGCTTTGAAGTTTCCTTCATGGGCACACCCATGTTCTCTGCCATCTTCAGTATGCTCTCCACACCCTTTTTGTCCTTCCTCTTCTTCCTCTTGCTGCTGCCATTCAATTGCAAGCCTTCTTGAACATACAGAGCATAGAAATCTCTCCTTCCAATTGTCAATGCCGCGAGAATCGGACCAATTCCATAGACACCTTCACCAACCATCTTTGGAACTGAAGATTCAGTAGCCTCCCTCCATGTCTTCCTCCCCCAATTGTCCTGTTTCTTCCATCGAGTGACCTCTGGTCTCTCAGTGCCATGATCTCTTCCAGCGAACCTTTGGTACTTCCCTCGTATCCTGCCCCATCTCGGATCACTAACTGGCTCAGCATGTTCTTCTTCCACCTCTTCCTCGTCTGTTCTTTCCAATTCACATGTTCTAACAGCATCACTCTCTCCACCACCAACAGACTTATATTCAAATCTCCCATTATCGTCCTCCTCTTGTTCTATCAGCTTACTCCCATTTTTCGAAAAGTACTTGCTTGCAGACTCTTCCCAGGGAGATTTATTTGATCTCACCGAGCTACTTCCATCAACATTCTTCTTCTTCTTCTTCTTCTTCCCACCACCACTGTAAGCTCCTGACAACCAAGGAAGCCTTCCACCACCATACTCACCACCATCATCATTCTCTCGTGCAGTCTGATACGCCCCGACAGCAAAGCCTCTGATTCTCACCCGGCCATTGATTTCCTCCCCTCTGAGCCGGCATCCATTCGAGATGCCCCCGTACTTGCTTTCCAAGCAGAAGCACCTGCACTGTTGAAAACGAACAAAGCCGGATCTGGGTCTTCTTCCCCGGCAACACCCAGAAAGTAAAGACCCGACCTTCCCCCTTCCGGTGCCGTTTGGATCACTTTGGTAGATGCCGCACGACAAAGATCGCAGGCTGCTGCCGGAGGAAGCAAGGGGCGAGCGTCTCGAGCTTCTGGAAACGCCGGAGAAGAGTGGAATGCCACAGTTCTTCACGACGGTGGTGCCGTACATGGCAAAGAGAGGTTTTGGTCTCTCTGGTTCTCTCTGGTCGAGAGACGGCGCTCCCAGGCACGGACCTTTGTCCTTTGGCGGCGTTTTTCTAGGGCCGGCGCCGACGAAAATGGAGCAGAAAAGATTAAAGTTTTATGAAAAAAATCTTTTAATTTTATTCCAATTTTTAAGTATTATTATATAAATTTTTATATAATTTTTTAAAAAAAATTTAATTTTTAATTCTCTATTATATTCAAAATTAAAATTCTTCTTATAAACGTATTTTTAAAGTGTATTTACAAGTAGTTTGTTTTAACTTTGGGAACTAGAAAGATTGGAGTTGTAACTAATTTTATAGTAATTTGGTTGATAAAAATTTATATATTAAATTTTTTATAATAATAATGATGTTGAGAATAATTTTAAAAATTAAAAAATTACTTATGTATATGTTCACAACATTTTTCATATTTCATTTATTAAAAATTTAAATTACACAAAAAGGAAAATATATTAAAAACATTTTTATTGTGAATATTTACAATATATTTTATCACGTGTGCTTAAAAAATTAAATTTTATTTTAATATTATGATCATTATCAAGAACAACATATTTATATTGTGCATAAATGTATTTTAATAATAAAAATTATCACTAAAATTAATAGATAAATTATTAAAATAATAAATTTTAGTACAAAACTCCTGACTTTTCTAAGATGACGTCGTCAGCCAGAGAATTTGTGATTTTAGAAAAAGAGTAATTTTTCTATTTACTTAAAAAGTCTTTGATTTCTTTTTATAAATTTATAGGAAAATCTTACATTTATACTGTGAGATAATCTACTATAAAAAGTAAAAATCACCAAAATGTAAGAGATATTAGATGTCAAAATATATATTTTTTTTTTAGAAATTGAGATTTTGGAAAATCCATAGGTGAGAATGTAAAGTTAAAAGAGTTTAAAAGATATATATATAGTAAAGAGAAATTAATGATAAATTCAAATGATAATAAAAAAGAAATTTAAAAGAGTGATACGACATCAATAATAATATCTACGATTTCATAGAAAGAAAGAAATCATTGTTGGAATTGTTAAACATAATGTTTTGTAGGTATGAATTCAAAAATAATAATTAGAAGATAAAGATTACGATATATATGAAGAAAAATATCATAATTATAATGATTAAATAAGTTATTAAAAAACTTAGATAATTTAAATTTAATCTAAAACATTAAATTAAGAAACCACTAAAAAGCATTTTCCCATTTATAAATATTACAGGCCTGATCAGTGATAATACATTAATATAAAATGTGTAACAAAAAATCTATAATAATACAAATTCCATGTAATTCGAAACATTAACAATAAAAGTTTTTTAAGTACCGATGACACTTGATCAATGACAAGGAAAAAAAAAAACGCTTGTTATTAATATCCCATTTGTTTTGTAGTTATTTTGATTGAGGCAAACAAACAAACAGCATGTGAGCAAACCACAAGGTTGGTGGTGGCGTGCGACAGAACACAATTTCCCATCACAGATGAGCAACGCCGAAGTCCACCTGTTCGCTTGTCAGTCTGCTCCCTGCAATGAATGATAACGCATGGAGCAGAGAAAGAACAACAAATGAACAAATACATCTCAAAACCATCTGCTCGATCCATCTCTGTAACACCCAAAAAGAACAAAAGATTTGAGGTGGGAAGAAGAACGATGTTGATATGGCAAAAGTTGTATCGATCATGACAAGGAATCGACAGGAGAAAGGGCAAGAAATTGGTGGTGTCACAGAAGCAGAGTACCAACCAAAGCCACCAGACGACATGCTGTTGTTGTCGTGGGACGGCGGAGCTTCAAGCTTGGGAACACGACCGTCGGACGCCGACACAGAAGGGGGTAGCTCTTGGCCCCACGACGGTCCCGACGGACGAGTCCCTCCTCGCCGGCTCGGACCGCAGCTTCGGGACGCTCTGGGACCTCAGCTTCGCCTTGAAGGATTGGGTTTTCGCCATGTAGTTGGGTGAATCCAAATGGGTCCAGATGCCACCACCCGGCCTGGGAGCCACCGGCGGCGTCAGCCCGCAAAGCAGCTCTATGGAGGAATTGAGGAACCGAGGCGTGCTCTGCGCCGTCGTCGACGATGACTGGCAGTGGTCGTCGGGATCCTGAGAGTTCCGGCTACGCGGGGTTGGTAGATGGGACTGATCCGGCGAGTTGCCGGCCCGGCTGGTCCTTGGCTTCGGCCTACCGACGTCGATGTCGAGGGTTCCCGGCGGAAGGTCGTCGAAGCCGTGGAGAAGTTCCGATCGTGAGGGCGCGGCGTCCACCGGAGTTGTGGTGGACAGCCTTCTGAGCTGCAGGGAACAAGAATGTGGCTCCGGCCTTGATTCGTCGGACCTCTCCTGCCGGTCACGGGAACAGAGCAAACTTCAGGATCTTATCTTGCGATCGAGGAACGAATTGGGGGAAGACGAGGATCGAGGATCGAGGATCGAACCAGTGATCTTCTGTGTTTGATTTCAGGGACGGCGACGCTGCTGCGTGTTCGACGACGCCGGCCGATGGAATCGACTCCGTCGAGAGCTCCACGCTTGTGGATGTTGTTGTTCATCGCCACTCGCTTCCGGACAATGTGGCCACGGACCAGAGCTTGAAGCTTCACCAGAGCCCTAAGCGCCATTAGAGCTTTCCTCGCCTGCAATCGGATGCCAAGCTTCAGACGACGATTGCCTTATGCGCGACGATGAATGATTGATATATTACCAAATGACCCCGGAAGACGCACTGAATCTTCAACGCCGCCCACTCCTCCACCATCCTCCTCCCGTAGTTCGTCAGCTTCACCACCGCCGCTGCCGCCTGTGCCGCCGCCACTGCCGCGTCCGCCGCCGCCGCCGTGGCCGCCGCTACGACTATAGCGTGTCTGTTGCGTTCCTTCTCACTCTCCAGGTACAGGTCACTCCTCCACGCCTTCGCTGACGGCCCCTGGGCTCTCTCCCTCCACGTCCACCCGAAGCTCCACCTCTTCTTGTCCTCTCCCCTAACCTCGTCCTCGCCGGCGGCGACCCTCTGTTCCTTCTTCCCGCTCAGAAGACTCCTCACCCACCTCGCTGCTTTGCCCATCCTCCCGTTTCCTCCTGCACAAAACAATTCCCAACTCCGATAAGAACATCATCGGAAAAACAAATCCGAAAAGCCCAATTTTTGCAGCATGGACTGTATTTCTCTCAAAACAAAGCAAAGAAGGACCCATATCAGTACACGAGACAAGATCGGCCTTTGGAATTCCAGGAAAGGTTGCATCATTTTCATGAGCAGATTTGACTATTGACACTGCTAAGAAGGCCGAACCAAACCTTAGAATCTGAATCAGCAGAAGCAGAAGAAGAAGAAGATTGCTTGTGTTATTCCTTTTGAGCAAAGATCCACCTAAGAATTCCAGGAAAGATTCCATTTCTCTGCATTGGTTCTTCCCATGATCGATCTTGACGAATGATGAGACACACACAAATCAACCATTTTGGGAAGAGGGTACAAAGTGAGAGAGAGGTGGGTGGGGTGGGGGCGTGTGTGGACAGCAGACAGCACACCAGCGGAGGACAGCAGGCAAGGTTTTGGATTTGGTGGGCTGGTAACGAGAGCGACGCAGAGAGCAAGACAAGCCTTCACAGGAACAGGAACTATGGTGAAGTGTGAACGGTCCTCTGCCTCTCCCACTTCGATGGACTGTGAACAGAGGACAAACACATCAAGGTTGCTCTTTTTCGATATTTCAGGAGCAGAAGACGACGCACCTGATCGCTGAGAGAATATTGACTGGTCTTGACGCGGATTGATCGAGCGATCCCAATTCCACCCTCGGCGACCGCAAGGGGATGGCGTTTTGACGGCGGCAGCCGCCACTACCGAGCACCCATTCCGGTAGAAAAATTTGAAAGGTTCGGAGGTGGGGTGGTGAATATGGTAGGTGAGTGAGGCTGGGAACCGAAATCGGGAAGAGTAATGGCGGAATGGCCCTCTCCTCCGCCGTGGTCTCGGTCATCGTCCTCACCGCCGTCGCCGTCGCCGTCGCCGTCGCCGTCATTAAAAGATATGTTAGTGTGCGCTTGCCGTTGCAATAAAGCGTTGGATTTTTAAAAAAATAACAATAAACACATCTGATTTTAACGGTCCTAAGAAATCTTAAATATTTTTTTACGTTAACAGCAGTTTTTCTTACTATCTTTACATTTTCTAATATTTAAAGATATTTATGAAATTTAAAAATAATTTTAAAAAATTTAAATTATCTTGATCAATTAAAATATATGTATAATTATTTGTCTATATTTCTTCCAAAGGAAATAAATAAAAGTAATTTTCGTATTTTGGAAATATTTATTGGTTTTAAATCATTCCTAAAAGTTAACTTATCGAAGGATTGCTTTAATTGCACAATTATTGTCAGGAAATATTCGGCAAATATTTATTGAAGGATTACTTTAATTGCACGATTCTTTCGTTTTCTATTTTCTTAATAGAAAATAAATTTTAATGTCATGAATTATTAATAGTTTTATTTTTTATACCCAAATAAATAAAAATTATGAATAAAATAGCAACATGGAAATAATAATTTGGGTGACAACTTTAAGTTAATAGGGTTGGAGTTGTTTTTCAAATGAAGTTGAAATTATATAGTAATTTAAATGATAAAAATTTATATATTAAAATTTGTGTGATAATAATGAAATTAAAAATAATTTTACGAGTTTTAAAAAGTGAAAAACAAACAAAGCATTTTCAAGGGAGTGTTTGTACGGGAGGAATATTAGAAAAGAAATTTTTTTAAAAAAATTCATACATTTGTAAAAAGTGAAAAATTTTAATTTTTTTTATAAAAAATAGAAATTATTTTTATCATTTTTCACTTTGAGTTGAAAAAATTCTTATAGTTAATAGAAATCGATAAGATTGATGTTACCATTACACTAAAAACTCGAGTTGATAGTAAAAGTACATACCTTTCTTATAAATGATTAGTAGCACTTGACATATCTCGAGTATGATTTGTCAACTCCATGGGCATTACACATCTGCCACGAGAGTAACTATCGACTCAAACCTTAATAGAAATTTCATCACGACATACTCCCTTAATATTATGATATTGTTTGTGCCACCCGAAATTGGTGGGAAATGAAATGAAATGATTTCATTTTTCAAATATAGTTGTTTGTGCAGCCTGGATTTCAATTCTGTTGAATATTGTCGCACTGTTCATGTAGTATGAAGTCACAGAAATGAAACCCTCGCCTCGCACCACTGATTTGTGCAAAAATCAGTTCGGCCACTCTCGCCCCTTCCATAGTTGTGCCACTGCTCTCTCCTCTCAGACCTCGCCTCTTCGCAATCCTGCACTACCACTCTCGCCCCTATGCTGTCGATCTCACCTCTTTGCGACCCTGCGTCGTTGCTCTCGCCCTTGCGCCCTCGTCATCATCGCTCTCGCCTCTCCGCAACCCCATGTTGTCTCGCCCCTGCTCTCACCGCCCCTCCTGCACACTCCTCCACTGGCACGCGTGAAGGTGCGTAAACCTCTTCCAATCTCGTTTGTTTCTAGCTTGTTGCTTTAGATCTCGCCCCTTCCACAAATTTTTAAGTATTTCTAGGTGGTGTTGATGATGTCGACTTACCTAAAAGAAGATGTTCCAATTTTAGTATATCATTCAACATTTCATTAAAATATGTGCTAATTGTCCACCCTGATCGATGAAAATATTCTGTTGATACTCTATCTTTAATTCTACCCCACTGTAACCAGGAACATGGCAAGTTTCTCTTCAACACTAATATTTTTTCCATCCAATACAACCATTTCTTGTCTTAATAAATTGCAAAATTGAAATAACACATTTTGACTTATATTATAAATCTTTCTGCAATTGTATGCTTATTGTGGATTTGAAATATCTAACAACCTTTGCACGTATTTCGTACCTTTCTTACTATAAATTATCCTTGTAGCATTGGAATACACATTTAATTCTGAACTTGCTATCTGTATTAACAACTGTATAAAATTCATTAACAACTTTTACATTCTTCGCTTTGTCATGGTATGCCTTCGGATTACCATTCTCAGCAACTTGAGCTTATCATTGTCATCCATTTCAATCTAAACAACATTATCAAAGAATCATAAGTCATAATACCAATGAAAAGATTACATCATATATAACAACATAACACAATTTTTTAACACCATAAATTAATAATGTTTATGACAACTGTTACTATCACTCAAGCAAATCCCTTAATGGGCGGCCAATGCTACCCTCGAGCAAATGAGAGCAGAAAATAGGTTCCAGGTAAATGTTAAAAAATATAAATAAAATGGAGTCACCACCTTATTTTGAGGGAAAAACAAGGAAACCTATGTGAAAAGGATAACTTTTTACAGCAAAGATTAAAAATCCCAATTAAAAAAGTAAGAGATGGGTATAGCAAGGGGGTTTGCTGTCCAAAAGACTAGATAAAAAGCTCTGTGTACTGGTGGGGAAGGTGTTAGGCACCTCCAACCAACCTAGAGAAGATCTGACCTCTCAACGGCTTGTAAAAAAGGTTACTAGGAATTGAAAATCAAGACTCGTCCTCAATATTCCTGTCGTGGAGGAGGTCGGAAACTGGCAAAATCAACCAGGAGGATAACAGAAAGGGTCGTGGTTTGCATCAACCCCAGGGGATTATGCTAAATAAATGAGAAAAAACACAAGGGACTCACACCTCCAAGAATTAATGCTTAGGGAGGTTCCAGTGGATACTTCTGGAACTGCAGGTCTTTGACCAAAGGGGCCACACGAGGACTCAAAAATAAGTCTGATATCAGGACACTTACCTTGACCACGATGTGCAAGCCGACATCAAGGGGTGGCACAGAGAGAGAGAAAGCCAGAAGTGTGGAGAAATTCACCAACCCTAGTGGACTTCCACTTGCAAAATAGGAGAGTAAAACAAAACTGTTTGTGCGGAGCTAATCGCATGATTGGACAAGGGTGCGAAAGAAACAAAATGACCAAAGAAAAGTAGGGCACACGAGGATGCTAGGTAGATTAGGCCGGCATAGGGGTGGCAACCAGCTTGCTTGCTGGTCTGCTAATCCAGAACCGGTATTTTCAAAGATCGGGTTCCATGTTTTGTCCCGTAATGTGCAGACCCATGCATCTAAACCAATACATACAAAAATAGATAAACAAAGCCAACTCGAAGAGAAGGGTATCTACAACGACTTTGAAAACATAAAATAGCATGCATGATCGTAAGCTAGAAGTGAAACTTCGCTTAGGCAAAGCATTTTCCTAGTGCAACAAGGAGAACATCCTTACTTAGGGAAATGTTAAAGATAATTCTCTCTTATCTTGAGTGACATACATGCAGGACAAGAAATGTAGGGGGGATATTGGGTGATCCCCGAGAGAAGAAAAGGTTTCCTTGGTCAAAGCCATGGACGACCAAATGAGACGGTATTACTTAAAATAAAAGAGTCGTCTCCCCCTTTCCTGCAAGGGGGAGAGGAGGACTAACCTGTAGGAAGGTTAGATTGGGGAAAGGGGGAGAGGAGGACTAACCTGTAGGAAGGTTAGATCGAAGTCCAAGTTGGCAAGCCTTCGTGCATGGATGGTCAGTTGTGGACAAAGGTTAGAAGCTAGACAGAATGGGTGGCTGATGTCAAGAGCTGGGACGCCTGAACACTTGAGCAGCAACATCAAATCAAAGAGTCTAACCCCTTCCTAGTGGCAGAGGGGGATCTATTTATAGACCAAGGTCACGACGTTTCGCTAAGTTGGACCGTGGAGCGTTGGAAGGTCAAGTGTCGCACACGTTACGTCGGTTAGGCGACAATCGGATTCGCGACCTTTGAGATTATTGATGAATGCCAACACTCCAAGCCGAAATTCTATCATATTCATCGGAATTCCAACTTATTTGCCGCGGAAGGCCAGGTCCTATCGGTCCATTATAGCGATCTCCAACACGTTAAAAATGACTAGCGCAAAGGGGCGGAATTTCGCTCTATTTATCGGAGTTCTATCGTTTCAACCACGGAAGTCCGGATATCTGCGTTTGTTTAGTAAGCTACTAAGGGATTGATCTCACACCCCTTGGAAGCGCATGAAGAGAGACTAGTGGGGCCGGATCTCCTCCATATAGGCCAGATATCCGCCTACTTGCCATTGGACGACTGGTCCATTCTTGGACTTCGTCCCTCAATTGTAATACTTCTGGAAGGCACAACAAGAGTAGCAAGGGCCATACTCGTACAACCGGAAAGTGCATCAATGGTGGCCGCTTGGGGTCTGACAACCGGCCTACTCTTAGAAGGCTAAATCGTAAAGTCTCAAGTTTTATTCCATAGCTAGCTGTAACACTACGACATTTACCTTGTGGTTGGCCAAGAGTAAAAAACGGAAGTGTCGTAAAAAGAACGTTAACAAAAATGATACTTTCGTAAAATGGACATCAATGATGGCGGTGGTTCCGTCTAGGAGATGGAACCATCAACTGGGTAGCAACCGTTCGGTGATTCGTTATACGAGAGACGATACAGCGGCATTGGCTCGTTGCACGAGAGATGACTCAATGGAGTAGGTCTGTTGAGCGAGAGACTTGAGGCAAAAGACTAAACGAGACATCCACCCGGGAGGCCTGGCTTCTGGCTGATATGGTCGGAAGATGGCTCAAACTTCCAGGGTGCCCTAGTTGGTACCTGAGAGTACAACACTTAACTTGAATCCAAATTTTGAATGGCTAAATGCTTGGCCCAGACTATCTACCATATTTGCTACTTACCCCCAAGTATAAGAGGTCAACAATAACACCACCTTCCTAAATAATAGAAACATTGGTTTAATACAAAACAATACATAATACAACTTCACACATTACAAACATAACAAACAACTCTGCAATAAGAGTCAACTACATAATAAACACATTACATAACACATTACTTATAATGTATTAAATTTCAACCTGCTCATCTGTATCTCCTTAGGAACATTCAAGAATTGAAAACATTTTCCCTCATTCTCAAAAAGGTTAATAACCTTAAATATTTGTTGTTCACTAAGACTTAGAAGTAAAAATACAGTATCTATGGAAGTTGCATATTCAAATTTATTATTATCCACCATTTTCAATGTCTATTCTTTAGCATCTGCAATACAACTCATAACACTAAACATTCATTGTGCATCTGTATTTTTATTTTCAACTAATTTAACAATTGATGTACTAACATTCTCAACTGCTTTGACCAATAACTCATGCTGTTCTGCATGAGATTTAGGTCGCTTTCCCTTTTTCAATGAATCATTGGTGTTTATGGTTGAGGAAGCACCTTGCACTTCAGATTCATCAGTCATAGGAACATAACTACATGAATTGTACGTGTCTACGTGATCATCATTTAAATTTATACAATCTTGAAAGTCACCCACATGTATACTATTAGATCCAGTAGCTGTGTTGTTTTCAAAAATTTTCTAAAGATGATTATATATTAAACGTAGCTTTTCAGCATAAGCTACACACTCAGGATGTTTTTACAAAAACAAAAGTATAATTAATACTTTAATCATATGTGTTCTACAAGAAAGTTTAAAACAAAACTATTTCTAACTTCAACAAATGAATTCCAAACTTCCTAAAGGACTTTCGCATGACCACGAACAACGTCCCATCAAAATCCATTTGGATTACCTATTTGGGTATACACCTTATACATTATTCTCCATGTTTTCATTCGATTTTCTATATATATTTTTTGAATGTTCAATTCACTTTTTTCATTGTACAACTTGATCACTTCAGCCCATTTTTTAAATTTAATTTTTCCATCGGGTGTTTTCCCATTTCTCTCTTTTATTGCCTCACATATTAAGTCTAAAATGATCTCCTCTTATTTTGCACTCCAATTGAAGTAATCATTTCCACTAGTTTTCTTTTTTTCAACTGATGTCATTCACTGAAATATACCTAAAAATAAGATAGGATCAATGCAAATATAAAAAAAAATTGAATATACATGAAACATAACAAAAAATGTGGATTCAATATGCATGAAACATAACAATTGATCTCCTCATGCAAGTATAATGATGCAAATCCAATATGTGGATCTCCTCTTGTTGATTAATCGATTTAGTGTGTGGATCCAATATTTTCAGTTACAGGTTTTTAGATCTAACTTCCATTGACACAAACGTAGTGATCTGATGTGAAAAAATCATGAGATCGAAAGGAAAAATGTTGGCAACAACAAGACGAATGAGAAATAGGGAAACCAATGATAGAGAAATGAACGAGATCTCGTAATGATTCAAATGTATATTCCTATTTTAAGGTAAGTATTTTATAAGTGTATTCAATTTTTTGCACATAATATATGTTAGTAACACGTTTTTGTGTATAGAATTGCATTGAGGCCTTTGATGAGACACATGTCAGGGCTACCATTTATAGATAACAAAATGCAAGATATAGAAATAGAAAAGGTGACTTATCTCAAAATGTATTAGCAGTCTGTAATTTTGACATGAAAATTGTATATGTTCTTAGTAGATGAGAATGATCTGCTACTGATGTACAGATTTTGTAAAATGCAATAAGTCGACTAAATGGTGTAAAAGTTCCTCTAGGTACCAAATACATGACGTAGTTAAATGCAAGTAATGTCTAGTTAGTTGTAACTATTATTTATTTTTTCCTGTTTTGTAGGGAAATTTTATTTAGTTGATGTAGGATATCCAAATTGATTAGAATTTATTTGACCATTTCAAGGAATCAGATATCATTTGAGTGAATATGATGCAAATTGTCTTCCTTTGAATGCAACTGAAAATTTTAAACATTCACAATTACGATTAGTAATTGAGTGAACATTTGGCGTACAAAAGCATAAGTTTGCTATATTGCGGGGTTACATGTCATTCCCCTTTGAAACTCAAGAAAAAATTGTCTTAGTATGTTGTTTAATATATAACTTTATTCGTAGAGCAGATCAAACAAATTTACTTGAGGATCTTCAAGATGATATTGATAATATAGGAAGTAATGTTGATCTAGCTGGACATGATGTTAATGAGCTTGAAGGTTATAATGCTGAATCAAATTAAGCTACAATGAAGGACATTGTAGATAAAATATGTGAAGAGATAATGACAATGATGTAGGCAAATAGAAATATGTGATTTTCATTTGTAGAAGGACTTTTACATTATTTCAAACAAAAATATGTTTATTTTATGCATTTCATTACATTCATTATACATATAACAACGTATTTAATAATTTAAAATAAATATTCTTATATTTATTAATTTTTAAATGTTCATTTTTCTTTAAAATTCCTATTTTTATATTTATTTTATATTATAATAATATTATTTAAATTACATGAAATAATCATTATTTAATTAAATTTTGTTCAATTTCGACATATGCACAAACATGAATATTCCTAATTCAGTTCAATTTCGAGAGATGCACAAATAATTCTATGTCAGAATTTATTTCCATTCAATTTAATTTTGTCACTGAAATGAATTCCCATTAATTAATTTCATTTCATTTCTACGTACACAAACACGTTGTATGTGTCTTGCTTGACCTCTCTCAACTATCACTGAACTTGCAATTATATAGAAAATGTAAAATTATATTTAAAATATTAAAATATATAATATTTATAAATTTTATTTAAATTAATTTTTTAAAATTTTCACAACATACACGAACAATCTTAAAGTTTTTTTCATTTCTTAATTTTCCTTTTCTATTTTTAAAATTTTCATTTCTTAAATTTTCAATATGCATTAATATATCGTAAAGTTGTAAATTTTTAAAAGATTTATTTATTTATATACTTTTAAGTAAACGAACATAAACAATGCTACATAATAGTTAAAATTATAATCAACATTCAACATTATTACAAATAGTTTATTTAGACAATTAGGATGTACGTTGAAAATCTAAGAAATAGAAATTTAAGATAATAAAAAAGGAAATTAGGAAATGGAAAAAAATTTAAAACTATTTATGTGAAAATTTTGAAAAAATTAATTTTAAAAAATTTATAAATATTTTATATTTCAACATTTCAAATATAATTTCATATTTTACTTATAACCACAAATTTAGTAACGTTCATAAGAGGTTGAATAATATGCAAGAGGTCTAAGAAATTACATTGTAATGAAATTTCTGTAGAATTTTTTCAACTTAAGTGAGAAATAAAAAATATATTTATATTTGTAGTAATAAAAATATTTAAAATTTTTCTATAATATACAAACACATAAAAATTCAATTTTTTTTTCAAAATGTTCCTTTTGTAACATTTTTCATGTGCTTATTCTAAAAAAGAATTAAAATTGATAATTACACGAAACTTAAAAAAAAATGTTGTAACTGAATTAATACATTTGATAATAGGCCCCGCTTAAATAATACATTTGATAATGATGATAAAAAATAATATTACATGATTATTATAATAAAAATAATACATTTGATAATTTTCTCATAATTGTTTATTTATAATTACGACACTAATAATGATTACCAGAAAGAAAATTATTTAAAAAAATATTATTTAAAAATTTTAAAAAGTCGGCAATAAATTGTATGTTAGGATCATAGTAACTTCTAACAACTAATATGTCTCGTTTATTTTTTCAACTTTAATTTTGTGTAAAATTTTATATATTATTATTATTATATAAATCTCATACATAAATTTTTAACTCACAATTTACTATATAATTTATCATCGTTTATAAAATTATCTTCAACTTTAACTTTCTACGGTTATTAAACTAATGCTGATTTAAGCTTTATTTATTATAACTTCAATTTTAATTTCGTACAAATTTTAAATATTATTATAATCATAACAAATTTAACTTACAACTTTAACTTTATTTATTTTATAAATTTCAACTTTAACTTTACGTAAATTTTAAAATGGACTAAAAACCTTATTGTATTATCTATTTTGACCTATAAATTATAGTCTTCTTCGAGAAGAGTTTAAATTAACTTTGACAAAGTTAATAAAATTGAAATTTAAGTTAGTGAAGTTGAAGTTATATATTATTTAAAATGATAGAAATTTATATATTAAAATTTATATAATAATAAGAACGTTAAAAATTTATAAAAATTAAAATGAAAACTGAAACCCACATTTAAATTTAAAATCTGCACGAATGAGTAGCTTATATCAATATAACATTTCAAAAAACAAAAGTCAATTTTTTGAAAAAGGTCGTAATCGTTCAACGGTTACCAAACCATGCGTAGGGATTGTCTGATCACTCTAACGGTCGAAAATCCGACGGTTCAAATTCGAACCCCCAACGGTCACCAGTTGCAGACCTCCTGAAAGGCGGGGAGACAGGGAAGCGAAGGTGATCAAGAAGAAGAAGAAGAAGGAGGAGGAGGAGGAGGAGGAGGAGGAGACAAGAGGGCTCGACGACAACCTTAACCCTAAACCCTGTTCTGCACTGCAGTAGCTGGAAGAGAATGGAACCAGGTTGTCTGTACCGGGCCGGGAGGAGGAGCCCTTCTCCTTCCCCATCCGACAACCGCCATTTTCGAAGCAGCAGATCTCTTTCCCCTGGTAAGAAGATGAGAAGGAAGCTTAGATCTTTTTGGGTTTGTCCGTTGGTGTTTCGATTTGGGTCCTTTTTTTTTTTCCCTCTTTCAGATTTTCGCAATGGAGTCGGAGAGGAGGAAGGCGACGAGAACGAGAATCCACCGAGGCCTGCGGTGGCGGAGAGGAAAGAGCCCAAGAAGAACTTCATGGCCATGACCATTTCATCTGCTTCAAAGAAGAAGATTCTTTCCGACAAGAACGACGGTGATGTAGCCGCCGGAGCGGATCTGGACAGGAACCCACATTCGCAAAGGTCTGGTCTCGCCGTGGACTGCGATTGCCTGTCGACGGTGACCTCCTCCAGGGTGCGTCACGGTGGTGGTGGTTCGGTGGAAAGGTCTCTGCTTGAGAACTCCTCTGTTTTGGGTTCGTCGGCAGGGTGTCGGCCGTACGACCCGTCGTCGAACTACCTCTCGCCGCGGCCCAAGTTCCTACGTTACAATCCGGACAGGTCTCGGGAGCTGTTCCTTCGCATCGCGAGGGAGAGGAGGAAAGCGCTTGAAGATGGGTTGAGCGTCGGCAGCATCAGCAGTTCGTCGGAGACGGAAAACTCCGGCCAGGACGACATCGATCACGATTCTGTAGGCGATCAAGCCCAGAAGGACGCGGTGGTTGGCCCACATCTGGAGCTGGGGAGGTCGAACGGGGAGCTGAATTCTGAAGAGGAGAACGGGAAAGAGGAGGGTGTGGGGGATGATGGTTCAATGGGGTTGGAAAGATCTGACCTTGAGAAGGATGTCGATGTTGAAAAGGTACCGTCCACTGTCAGCACCGCTGCTTTTCAAGAGAAATTTGTGCTTTGTTCATCCATGGATGATGGGAAGGAGTTTGATGTGGAGATGGAGAAGGAGAAGGAAGAGGAGATGGTGGTGGTGGTGGAAGATGTGGAGGATGACAGGACTTCCAATTACAGTATGGTATGTAAATCTCTGCTTGTATTGGGAGCTCTGTTCTTCTCATCCTATTGGACACTGTACTTCAATTCTTCTCTTGTTGGGCACCATTCTATCAAAGAGCTCGAAGAAAATTATCATGGCCTTCAGTATTCTGTTCCACATTCCCATCCACAATGGAGTTTGAATATGTCTATGGAATCGCATTGCAAATGCCCAAATTTAGAGTTCAGTGGATCGACCACTGTGGATGGGAATGTTGAGGTGGGCCTGGTAGTAGAGGATGATGGTGATGATGATGCTTTGGTTTGTCGGGAGGACTTGGATCTAGGGGATGAAGAATTTGCTGATTTCAGAGATATGATGGAAAATGATCAGGAGGGTTCAAGTGTGGAAGAGTTGAATGATGGAGATGGGGCTGAAATGAGCAAGCACCCCAATGTGGAAGGAAACAACAGAGAGGCTGTTTCTGCTTGTGGTGTGCGTGAAGAGGAATCAGTAGAGCAAGCTGTACAAGAAGATGAGAACGAAATCGATGGTTTCAGTCGTCCAGAAGAAAAGGTGAACATGGGAGATGAGATCGATTCCAGAGAGATGCTGAACAAGGAACAGGAAGATTCAAGTGTGGAGGAATTGAATGGTGGTGATGGGGTGGGGGTAGGAAACCAAGAGGTTGATTCTGACGTGGGTGAGGCTTTGAAGTTGGGAGAAATCGATGGTGGTATTGATGAACAAGTTCATGTAGATCCACAGTTTGGTTTCAGACAGAATGAGGGCTCCTCCCTGCTACCATCATACACACATTGTATGATGGCAGTGGTAGGAATTATTTCCTTGGCTGCAATGTTCACTGGTGTTCGGTACCTGTTCTTCATTGGGAAAAAAGATTTGGGATTTGTGGAAGCCTGTGCCGTGACATCCAAGAACATGAAAATGGCAGAAACCAAATCCTTGCATGAGATCGTTGGATTTGGGGATATTGGAACCAACCCACCAGTGGTGAGACTGCTCAGCGAGCATTCAATTGCAAGGATAGGTTCCAGGAAGCCTGAATA
>JAMKPZ010000326.1:0-94430 GCA_024699675.1 Amphibolis antarctica
TTGAAACAATAGGCTCCTTGGACTTCTTGTCAACCTTCTTCTCTTGCTTCTCAACCTCTTTCTCATTTTTTGGGGAGATCGGTGGGAGACACAAGGACAACCAGTTTGTGGGTTTTAACCTCAACCCTCTCTCAGAGCTTCCACAGATCCACCTTCCCGACTATCGTCAGTTTGTGGTTGCTGCCGTCAACCATCACGACCTCCACACCTTGGAACCCAATGACAAAGTGCTAGATTTTCTTGGCACAACCTTCACAATGCATGTCGACCTTGTGCACAATAGTGATGGCTCCATCCCCATCCATGAAGATGTCAATCTTCACCTCTTCAACTCCCTTGACTTTGAAGATGCACTGTCAAATATTCTGGATGCCCCCCTTGCAATACCACTGAATCTTGAACAAAGCAATTGAAACAATAGGCTCCTTGGACTTCTTGTCAACCTTCTTCTCTTGCTTCTCAACCTCTTTCTCATTTTTTGGGGAGATCGGTGGGAGACACAAGGACAACCAGTTTGTGGGTTTTAACCTCAACCCTCTCTCAGAGCTTCCACAGATCCACCTTCCCGACTATCGTCAGTTTGTGGTTGCTGCCGTCAACCATCACGACCTCCACACCTTGGAACCCAATGACAAAGTGCTAGATTTTCTTGGCACAACCTTCACAATGCATGTCGACCTTGTGCACAATAGTGATGGCTCCATCCCCACCACCACCAAAATCCTTCTTGCTTTTCTCCCCTCCCCCCCATCCTTAGCCTCACCCTCCACCTTCTACAACTTCTTTTTCTCCCTGTCCTCACTTTTCACTCTCTTCTCTAGACCCTCCCCCCCATCCATGAAGGTGTCTTGCTCCCTTGTCCTCTACTTCCTCTACAGTCAACCTATGGGAAATCAACCTTTAAATGCAGTGGTGCCCTTCTACCCTCCCCCATCAGTAACGTCCCTCCGTCAACCCTTGTCAAATCCTTCAAGCTCCCAACTTGCAACTATCCTGACCCAAACAACATCACCACTTTCACTTCCAACGTCTTCAAGCATGTCTCCATTTTTACATCGAACTGGTAGATGAGATTAAATAATGTTGAATTCATTGACATCTCAAATTTGACTTCGCCTGTTGTCTAACTACATGCCTCGATCGTGGTTAGCTCTGATACCACTTGTGACGATTGGAATCAAAGATTGTAACAAAAATGGACCTTGAAGCTATGATGATAATGATTAACTAATAGAAATGGAAGATGCTATACTTCAAGAGATAGTCATCTCCATAACACCAATGTTCAACAACAATGAGCAAAAAGATGTCTACCCCTAACCCTAAATACTCCTTAAATATTATAGATCCTAAACTCACGCAGGTTGAGCTCCAACCCAGTCCAATTGTTGGGCTGACCCATTACAAAGTACAACTGAAACAAACGCTATATGAAGTTGTTTAGAGATTCACCTGTCTATTCCTAACTTGATGAGGACATCCTGCTGGTATAAAAACTGCTTCACCAAGATGTTGCTCGAAAGTCCAAGGTTCAATGTCTGACAAATGTAAACCAGAATACAAATTGTATGAACTTAAAAAATGAACTGCAAATATGGAATTCTGATTCTTTTGGAAGTTATATACATCACATTTTTAATTGATGAGTTATTTATGCATACAAAACAATTCATAAGCTTATGAATTACAAATGTAAGCAATGTCAAGCTTACCATACTCCTCTTTGAGTTGCTGCTTGTGCCTTTCATTTAAGAACAGTGTCTGATCATGAATAGGATGATATACCTGGATAAAGTAATAACATTAAAGATAATGCAATGATATCATTTAATGTATTACCACAACACAGCAACCAGTTTGTCACATACTTACAGCATTGACAGGATGATTATTTATATGGCGGAATTCTTTGTGATGGTTTTTAAGATACTGTATCAGTTTGGGCACATCCTGCCTACGAAATATATCCCAAACAGCACCTCCATAACTGACCGATTGAGAATTTTCGTTGTATAAGGAATCATCAATTGCATATTGCTTCTTTGCACCAGAAGCATCATCAACATCTTTGCATTTGTCCACATCCTGTATTGCACTGATAGGTTCACTTTCAGCACTTGAAGGCTCTTTTTTGAGGGGGAAATGGATGTCCGGACTACCACCTTCACTTAAAATTGCAGAAACATTCTCCTTTACAGCAAGTTTAGGCTCACTATTGGCACATACATTTCCCATTTCAGTGGTGAAGTGGGAGCTTATGTGGCTGGCATGAGACTTTTCTTCAGTAGCAAAAGAACCAAAAGTAACATTTGTGGATGGATGCTTTGTATCATATAGTTTCTTGTCATTCTGCCTAACCACTGTACCACCCATCTCTTTTCCTCCATATAGTTCTTCCAAATCTTCATTTCTATATTTATTTTGCATAGCATCTATTTTACTGTGTTGCCAATGAGCCATTTTTACTTCAGTTGTATGAGTCAAAACGTTCACCTACCACAATTTTGGCCATAAAATTAGAATATGTATTAAACAACAAATAATCAGCTTAAATATAGAGTTCACTAGTTTATATGACTTTTTGTAACAGTTCTGATCTAATCAAAAATATCAGGCTTAATTTTATGCCTGAAACAGCACTTTATTGTAAAGATTAAAGGGGAGAAACCAATCTTGTATAACATGAGAACTTTTATAAATTTGCATTCATTAACAGCCACTTTGCTGTCATTTCTACCAAAGAAAAGTTGGGGAAAAAAGTTACCGCATCAGACATATCACAATGCAGTTTTGTCACAGAGTCACCTCTACCAAGTTCACCCCGAAATCCATAAGCAATATAAGTTTTGGGTCCTAAGTCGGGCTTTAAGCGACCATCAGGGAACATAGTGGCAAGATTTAGCACACCATTTTTCGGGTGGGTGTAATCATAAAAAGGGAGTGTTTCAACAAATTCTGTACAATGTCTTGGTAAGCGTTCTTCAAGTAAACTTGATGATGGCCAATCCTTCAGTTTCAGCATCTCAGGCCAACCATTTCGGTGCATACGACCTTCTAAATATCCTTTGAAGAACTGGTGTATATTTATTTCAACCTAAAAGGAGTTCATAAAACTTTTAGCAATAGGCAAGAATTTAAAGATAATTGCATGAAGGTAATTTCACAGAGAAAACTGATGTATTAATCAAGTCATAACTTATCAGGAGGTATGAACCAAAGAGGAATCAATAAGATTTCGAGTAACTCAATGTGAATTTTGATTTTTCCAAATAGCAAAAGTAAATTGAGATGCCAACAGATTTCCAGCTTAACAATCATTCAATAGTTACATTATTCTGTGGTTACCTAAAATAGAAAATTTGATATTTGAGCCTTGTACTAACAGCAGGTTAAATCATTGGTTTTTTTTATAAACCACTTTGTTCAAGAATTTTGAAGAAAAATATGCTAAACGAGCAAACACCTATTACCATGAAATGATGCAAAATTCAACAAAAAGATGTAAGAAATAAGAGTACAACAATACAAAAAATACATAGTTAACTACATATATAATGTTGTAACTAATTTAGGGTTACATGGATAAATCATTCATTATGCCAAACTAAACAAGGAGTAAACATCAGAACATCATGAAAAAGAAAAAAGTAGAAGACAGAGCCTTCATAAATAGATGTGTAAGATGATTAAGGAGGAAGAGGAAGTAGATAATTAAGTGGATTTCTATTGGAATACTTAGTCTGATATATGGAACCAAAATGATGGAAGTAGAAAAGTGGACATGCATGTATAATTTAGCATGCCAAATCTTAGAATTATCTTGAATTTGGGCAAGCATGATTATTCAAAAGGAAGCTTCCTAAGTATGCATGTCATCTACAAGTATGCAATAGCTACCCTAAATTTATATTAGTAATAGGAACAAGAATAAGAAGTTTTTAACCATTGTGCTAGAAAAAGCACCATGACTAACCACAACATGTCATACACTGATAACAAGTCAAAACCCATCCTTTCATTCTACCATATAGGGTCAACAACCTGAATCCTTCTCCATTTGTCTATTTTCTAATCAAGATATACATAAAATTACTAAAAATTTCCTAGAAAAGAAGGGAAAAGAGACTGAAAATCGTTTTCTATATTTTTGGCAATTAACATGATTTGTAAGTTAAAACTTACATAATACAAATGAAATTTCACAAATTATATGCAAGAAATACTATATAAACTGATAAACTACTATATATGCTATATTGGAATACTATATTTTGAATAAAAATCATAAATATAGGGTTTAGGGGTCAAACAATGAATGCAAATCTCTCACATGCATTATTCTTTAAAGCCATTCAATCAAAAAGAAGTCAGAGAAAATTTGAGTCCATTCCAATCATTGTCTAAATACATCATATAAAAATATCATGAGAAAAATAGCAAAAGCCACCTTCATTTAGTTTTTTTGAAAAATACTAAGATTCCAGTCCCTTGGGAACAGAAAATTCAACAAATTTATATTCAATAAAAAAAGTATAAGCCTTGAGTCATAGGAAAAGTTGCTCTATTTTGAGCAGGATGTCAGATTTAAACCACTCCATTTGTGGAGGTAAAACTATGTAGTTTTACCGTCCCTAAGTCCCACAATGGTGGAAGTTTCACATGCTGGATTTGCCCATTTTTATTTTTTAAGTAACACTAAATAGGGTTTTAAAACTGGATACTTTATCATTTTCTGTACTAAATTAGATTATCAGTTGAACATTTACATAACAAGTTGACAACATTCCAAAGAGTCAATTGCAATGATGCCAAGTGAGCTGTACATATCAAAGGACGGAAGATGCACCTCACACCAATCCAAGCAATCAATGGCCTTGACGGTTCGACTTTCATTTTTAAATTTTGTTAACTTTGTCTCCCTGATTGCTCTCCACATTACCATTGGTTCCCAACTAAGTCCTGCTGTTTTCTCAGGAACACCTCTGACAATTACAGGCTCCCCTGCCATCCAGTGTCTTTGAAAATGTTCAACATCATCATCAGCCAAGTTGACTGCTTTTGGACAGTACAAAAAGTTATCATGACTACTTTCTCGGCTAGCTGCTTGCCGAATGTCACCATCATCTTGTTCCTTTCCTTCAGATGATACATGAGTACAACATATATGACATCCTCTGGTGAAATTATCAGAGAACTGACAATTTAGAGTTAGATCCTCCACATTCTTAAGTAGCTTGACTAGCCAATTAACTTTAAACGTACGCTTCAACATGAGTAACCCTTTTCCACAGCCACCTCGTTCTTCTGGAGCACAAGGAATGCCACTGTCAGTGTTTGCTGTCCACTCAGGACAATGACCAGATGAATCAACAATAAGAGTGTTTCTTATAAGTGGATCATGAGCTTGCCATCCAATTCTTTCACTTCTGGATACAGTAGAGGTTCTTGTGCTCAAGTCTTCAGTGTGGGATCGTTCAATATATTGTTGATGGGCAGAATTTGCTTCACTGCCACCAGGTTGGCATCCTTCACGGAGTTCTCCACAACAAGCCAGACAAAGATCATAGGAACAATCCGGGCAGCTTCTATAATAGTCAACAATTGAGGTATGACAGTTGTCACTGTGGATTTTGAAAAAGATATTAAAAAGCGAAGATACATTAAAATAATTCAAATTTCTTAAGGCTCAAGTAGTAATATTACAGTATGTTATGGTAAGAATTATCAATTACATGTTCCCTACCTAGTAATAGATGTCAAGTGGTCTTTTTTTGAGTGGTGATATCTGGTTACAGGCTTTTGTTTTTGAGAAGGGTAAGATTGAGTCAAAAATGTCAAAATAAATCAAGGTACAAAGGATGATGATCAAAAGGAACATCCAAACAAGGAAATAAACAAGAAAATGAGCAAAAAAAAGAAAAGAATAATCACTCCCTGAGAAATGAAGCAACCAAAATTTTAAAGAATTCTGTAGCCTTCTCAACTATAGTGTCAGCATCCCCTTGAAGTTGCTGAAAATAATATCATTCTGAACTCTACCCAAAAGACCAGAAAACTGCATGAATGGTAATCAGCACTCGAAAAGACTTGAGATTCCCTGCCTTTTTGGTGATGAGTGTGAGGAAAGTGAAGTTAATGACCCTAATTTTCTCCAACATCTGCATGGAAATCCATAATTTGTATAATGTCCTCTATGAATAAATGCCAATACTTCTGAAACACCAAGATGAGAAATCCATTTTATCCTAGAGACTTTTGCCCAACCATCACAAAGATTGTTTTCTTGACCTTGTTGGAGCATTTGTTAAGAGCACATCATTGTTACTTTATTGATGACATTTTGTTTCCCTGCACCACCCCTCTTTCACCTGGCAGCACCTTGGTAAAAAGCACAAAAAAGTCACATACAAGGAAATTTGCATGTATGGTTCTGGCCAGAGACGCCAATTATTGTACTAACATAGGTAGGTCCCTGTAATATGAATGAGATTGTCATGGCAAAAAACCAGATATGGTTTGTTATTCCATTATTTCCTGTATTGATTATGTTTGTTACTCCTTGTCTAGCAAAAACTAATCAAGCTCCATCTTATCTTCCAGAAGTAGAAGCCAAATCAATTGTAGAATATGCACAAGTTGAATGAGAAGCACTACGTAGCCATGGTAACTCAGGTCAAAGTACCAGCAATAGCACTATACAGCTTACCAACACTTGTTACTTGACAAAATTACAGCAAACAATAAACATGAGGAGTCATGTGGGATCTATCAAACTAAAGCCAAGTTAAGCTAAACAAAAGGGCCCCTGCTTTGATTGGCCTGTCAACCTTTTGCTTGACTTGGTTGGTCTGTCAACCTTGTCTTTTATTTTGGCAGAGTTTTGGCTTAGTTTGTCTCGTCTTCCTTGTAAATTTTTTAACTTTGGGCACACACTCTGTAAATAAATCAGGGGTGTTCCTTAAAAAAAAAAAAAAAGCTAAACAAGAGGGAAATGCCCTAAAGCCAAGTTGTAGCAAGGATCCCAAGGTGGACCCCAATCACACAACATAATCTCTAGGATGTAGCCAATAGCTAAGTACCATTCCATGACAGTTCAAGCTAGCACTCCTTTCAACATATTATCTTGCTTAATTCAAAATTCATATCATAAGAAGCAGTCTCAACTCTCAAGAAAAATAGTTTATGAAGTTAAGAACCAAGTTTATAATGAGTTACATGACATCATGAATACAAAATAAGCAAAAATGATATTTACTAATTGGCTAAGGGAAGAGAAAGAAAAATAATCTGCATCTTGCTAAGTTAAACTGGCTAACTAGATGTGCTCAAACCAGTCAAACTGCTTGGCCAGTAAAATAATGGATTGGACTGACCAGATGGAGGTCAATCAAATCTTCCATGTTTAAAGACTGGTTTAAGCATCTGGAGAACCAATTAAACTGTTTAAAGGACTGGTTAAACTGTCACCTGCTCGACCAAACCGAACTAATCTTCAATTTAACTGCCAAAATCTGGTCACACTGGAACAGAAACTCGATTCAGACTAGAAATGGACTTCTCTACGATGGCCTTCACTTCTGATCCAGCCACAAATCATTACATAATGTACAACTAAATTGACAAGAAACTAACTAATCTTAACCCTAAGATTATCCATCTAAGGATCTATTAATTATATATGCTTTAACGCATTCAAAAGAATTCTTAAGATCGAGTGTCAAAACCACTATACCGAAACTCCGAGATGATAATAAGTGCATACACCTTCCTCTTGAAGAGGACCAAAGGCACCATATCATGGGTTACTGAGTATGAACTTGGCATTCAAGCACTCCCTCGGATTGACTAGACTCCCTACCCAGTCACAAAGCATTTCCTCCATGCCTTCACCTACAATGAAGGATTTTCCATTAGGCACATGTGAGGTCTTTCCCTCCAACGTGTGACTTGGGCACCCAACAAGAACCTCTCACACTATCATATCCCAAGCGACCAACACTATATGTTTATTAGAGTAAATGTTGTATTAAAAGTAAAGTGTGTGTGAGTTTAATCCCATATTGGTTAAATGTGTTTTATCATATTTGTGTAGTTTCTATATAAAAAGGACTTAGCTTTGTTAATGAATTAATCTAATCCTTTCCTTTCTTTTATTTCTCTGGATAATATAAGAACTTAGGTTTCAAGAGTCTAAAATAGAGAAGACCTAGGTAGGGAGGAGGAACCCAAGCCATCACCTCCTTCCAACTATGAAACATCCATTGTTCCTCTTCCCTTTTATTTTTCTCCTCCGCCGGTGACTATTGGGCAACTTCTCCTTGGTTCCTTTGTTGGATAAATGGACCCCGTTTACCTATTTACTGTTATATATATATACCATGTAATTTGTCATTTGCGTGAATAGAGAAAATCATGTTTCAACTTGGTATCAAGCTAGGTTTACCCTAACCTTCCCTTCATTCGTCGTCTCCTTCTCGGTGTGTCTTCCTCCTACATACAACTCTCCTCCAATTTGGCTCATGCAGAAAACTCTCCTCCAATTTGGCTCATGCATGCAACCATTTTTGCACATGTTCTCTTTGTTTACAAGCCCTAGTTGTGCCCCATCGCTACTGCCACCAGCACCAATACATCTTCCAACATGCACCATACACTAGACAAGCTGTTTCATTCTCTCCTATAGCTGACTCTATCCACTAACACAACTTATGCAGGTGACTCCCTCCATCAACACACCTTACACAAGCAATGACTCTCTCCATGTTGCAACTCCTACAAGGCAACCCTCCTTCAGCCCTTTCCCGTGTTTACAGGCTATTCTCCTCCTCTAGTTGATGATTTCTCCTTCTCTAGCATGTGAGTACCTCTATCTTGCTCATGCCTCCATTGCCTTCATCTACCACCATTACACCCATTAAAGTTGCAATCGAAAGGTTGCAAACAAAGGGAGGGGAAAGAAGAAGACAAATGAAAATAAAAAAAGGGTGGGGGAGAAGTTGTTGTCGAGCACATGCGATAAACATGTGTAAAAAAATATAAAAAAAGCAGGTTTTCTCTTAAAAAATTGGAGTCTTTATGTTTTATGTATATTGTTTTGTCTTCTAAATTTGTAACAAGTTAGATACTCCAACTTAAAGAGAAGTGTTAGAGTAAATGTTGTATTAAGAGTTAAGTATGTGTGGATTTAGTCCCACATTAGTTATATGTGTTTTGTCATATCTATATAGCCTCTGTATAAAAAAGTCTTATCTTTGTTAATGAATATTCAAACCTTTCCTTTCTATTTCTCAACAATGTTCAAAGTTATTCACTAGAATTTCCATCCCCTTTAATCAAAGGATAACAACAAATAGGGTCAAGGCATTAAAAGCATTACAAGCATTCAACCTTGGAGAAATTGCTTCCAATGAGTGACTTCATGCAAGTGAACCTAGAAAAATACACAATAAACCTCCCTATGCAATGAACCTTTGCATACCTATTAGAGTTGCAAGCATATTCGCAATGGCTATGACCCACCTTTCAGCATCAATAACATACACACCCATTTCTACATTTCTTGCTATAGTGACCCATCCAAAACATTTCAAGCAGCATCTACCACCCACAACTGCACTCCCTAGCACACAACATTATCATTAGCAACAATGGGGTTAACTCTAGCTTCCCTCCACATCCATCACTATCTATGAGCAATGTAGGGAGGGACAAGTTGTCCCCAATATTATCTGATCAGCATCTACTCATTTCACATAGGCCACCACTAGCAGTCACCTAAAACAATTGGCATTTCAACTCCCATCCATAAACAAGAATCTTTGTTCTTGTCAAGTGGTATTGTTTTATTTCCTTTCCCCTTTCGTGTGTCTTTCTTATTCAATGTTGGAACTTATTTTCTCCTCTTTTAAAGGTGCATTTTTGAACTTGTTTACTATTTTTATGAGAATCAATATACTTCATAGTTACCATTTGTTGTTTTCCTCACTGTCTTAATGAATTTTTCTTATAAATGAATAAAATATAAAGTAAAAGAAGAAACCAATTACCAATACAAACGCTCATCTGTGCCAAGTTTAGTCCTCATCACATCCACTTCTGATGGCTGTACGCCTAAAGGACAAAAATGCATCCAAATAAGTTTATTGTGCCTTTTAACTTTCCATCAAAAGTGCGTAAATAGGAATCCATTGGAACCCATCAGAAGTAATAGATTTTGCTTTGAAAATTCCTGCAGCTAGCATTATGTGAAATGTTATCTTGAATTTCAATGTAGAACATTATATTACATGCATTATTTTCAACACATAGTTGGAAGCACCATATTTGTTTATCACATCAGCTACATAACCTTGAGAATATTACAGAATTTTTACATTAATTTTTATATATAAATCAGTTCACTAATCACTAGTTGAATGAAAAAAAGCACTATTTAGACTGATAACACATTAACCTGATGATTAAATGTTCTGTGAAACTATAATGGGATCAATTCTGAAAATTTAGCTAGTGCTTGGTGTAAATTATAGGTATGCTAAATTATATAAGTTGGAAGGAAGAGTGGAAGGGAAACCAAAAAGATTAGGGTTTTCAATTACACAACTAGTTTATATACAACATCATGATTAAATGGATCCTTAAATGGATCCTACAACCAAATAATAACACATAAGTTTCAACACTCCCCCTCAAGTTAGAAAGTATAAATCTACCATTTTTAGCTTGCTACATAATTCTTTGAAAACACTAGTAGATAACGCCTTGGTGAAGATATCTACCCTTTGTTAAGTTGACCGTGTAAAGGAAGTGCAAATAGTACCAATAAGATAGAGATCCTGAATATAATGACTGTCTATTTGAGCATGTTTGGTTCTCTCATGAAATATATCAATGCTAGCAATGTAAATGGCCGCCTAATTATCATAATACATATTCATAGGTATGGATATCTTAAGTCCAAACTCAGATAAGAGAGACTTTATCCAAACCATTTCACTAGCAGTTTGAGATATAGATCTGTATTAGACTTTGAAATGACATTTTGCTTTTTACTCTTCCATGTAACAAAGTTTCCTCCAATATATGTGCAGTAACCTAAAGTTAACTTCCTGTCTACTTTATCTCCTGCATATCTAGAATCAAAATATGTCGTCACATGACAGTACCCATGATTAGAATATATTAGCCAATTTCCTGGATTTTATTTGATATAGGCAAGTACTCTTAAGTAAACCAGTCCAATGAACTTCTCTTGGTGTCTACATAAATTGACTCAATGTGCCTAGTAAGATAGATTAACTTGCTAATAAGTCTTTTATACCTACCAACATCCTCAAGAAAAGCAAGGGACTCATCCCAAAAAGAGGGATTGATTTCAACAGGCATAGGCTCAAATTGACATCCCAGTTGTCCAGTCTCCTTTAGTATGTCAAGGGCATACTTCCGTTGAGAGAGCATCATACTGTTCTTTAAGTATGCCATCTCAATACCAAGAAAGTACCTTGGTCTCCCTAAATCCTTTATGGCAAAATGCTTTTCTAGGTACTGTTTTGTTGATTAGATGCAAAGAGCATCATCTCCTGTTAACAAAATGTCATCCACATAAACAACTATAATAATTCTCTTATTAGCATTCTATTTGATGAAAATTGAACTGTCCATGACACATTTTTTAAATCCCCAAGAGATAAACACAACACTAAATTTTGTAAATCAAGCATGGGGACTTTGCTTGAGACCATAAATGACCTTCTTGAGAAGACAAACTCAAGACTCCCCCCAAGCAACAAAATCAAGTGGCTGCTCCATAAATGCCTGCTCCTGCAGATCACTATACAAGAAAGCATTTGTGACATCTAGTTGATCCTATAACTACCAACGATAGAAGGATTCTAATGGAATTAAGTCGTGCCACGAGAGCAAAGGTGGCATCGTAGTCAATGCCATAAGTTTAGGTGAAACCACGAGCCACCAAGTGGGCTTTATATCGAGCTACACTACCATCTACATTCTGCTTGATGGTGAAGACTCATCGGCTACCAACAACTGAAGTAGAATAAGAGCATGGAACAAGCTACTAGGTGCCACAATCATGTAAAGCTTGTAATTCAAGCTACATTGCAGACTTCCAATGTGAAAGGGTAAGTGCTTCATGATAATCCGTAGGAATAGACTCCTTAAAAAGGTAAAGGGCAAAACATTGAAACATAGGATTAAGATGTGCATAGGAAACAAAATGAGAAATGGGATGTTGTATGGAAGAACGTGTATCTTTTCGCAAGGCAATGGGTAAATCAAGGTCAAAAGGACCTAGATCTGCAACAGGAGGAGAATCTGGGGCTGGCAGAGGAGCAACAATAGTGTGACGAGTTGATAAACCTACAAAGGTTGTGACACAATGGCAGGAACTGGTGAGGAGAACAAAGAAAAAACCTCTAAATCCACAAGAATGAGACATGGCATAGGATCTTTAAGATACCCAAAAAGACTAGCAAAATAAGGGGTATTCTCAAGAAAGACAACATCAAAAGAAACAAAATACCGCTTAGTAAGAGGATAAAAACAATGGTAGTCTTTCTGCAAACGAGGATACCTAACAAACACACAATTGATGGAGTGAGGTGAGAACTTGTCAAATCCTAAAGTTAGGTTTTTGACAAAGAAAGTACACCCAAAGACACGAGAAGGCAAACTAAAAAGCTCACACTCCGAGAAGAAACACTTTAAGGGAATATCTCTCCCTAGAAGTGAAGAAGGTAAACGATTAATCAAATAGCACGCTATAGTAACCGCAACAAACCACAAGTATTTTGGAACATTCATTTCAACCATGAGTGTACGAGCTACATCTAGAAGGTGACGATGTTTTCGCTTAGCAATACCATTTTGTTGAGATGTATGAGCACAAATGGTCTGGTGAAATATGTCACAAGAAGCACACAAAGACTGTACATCAGAATGAAGGAATTCCAAAGCATTATCTATACGAAAAATCTTTGAAACAACATGAAATTAATTTTGGATTTCATTTAAAAAGTAAGCAAGTACATTGACAAAATGTTAACGATTCTTTAACAAAAACACCCATGAAACACGAGAGAAGTCGTCAACAAAAATAACATAGTACTGAAATCCAAACATAGACACGACCCTAGAAAAACCTCAAATATCACAATGCAATAATTCAAAAGAAAAAGACATTGATAAAGACTCACGAATGGTATAAGTAGCACAAAACTTCTTACCCATGATACACAACTAACAGTCAACAAGACTAACATGAACAAATGGTAGGGATGCCCAAAATTTGGTGAATGACGGATGCCCAAGATACCTATGCCACAACAAAGATGCATCACCAAGAGTAACAGCTGCAAACAGTGCAAGAGAGGTCGTCTCCTTAACCAACTCGTACACCCCTCACCCACGCTCAAGCCCCAAACCAATTCTCTGCCCCATTTTTAGATCCTAAAAAATGCAACGAAAAGCAAAGAAATAAACAAGGTAGGTGAGTTGTTTAGTAATGGAGCTAATAGAAATCAAATTTACAAGAAATTCAAGAATATAAAGGACATTTTTTAGTGTGATATCGCAAGTAAGCCAGGTCACACTGAAACCCAAGATAGGGCATGACCAACCATCAACAAGAGTTACGGATTTAAGAGATGACTAAATGGAAAGGTTGAAAAAAAGGCATGGGTCACCTGAAACATGGTTAGAAGCACTAGAGTCTTATAATCCACAGATTATTAAAAGACTTAGTCAATGCAATTGTACCTGAAGCGAAAACATGATTGGCAATGGCTGCAACATTCTGTTGGACCCTCAAAATCTGAAGTTCATCATAATCCTCTTGACTGATTGTAACTAAGGAGAATGTAGTGGAAGGCACCGAGTCACCAAGAGAAATTGAGGGCGCAAGGGAGGGAGCCACAACAATATGAGCCACCAGAGGAGGGTGACCAAACTTGTCCCAACAATGGTCAAAAGCATGATTTTTGTGCCCACAATGGATGCATAGGTCAAACTTGTCCCACTGTTAGCCTCTAGTGTGGGACCGACCATGGGAGGAAGACGACCGACCAATCTGCAAGCCACCACCAGATCAAACAGTCATGGTAGTGGAATCAACAAGAGTGGACAACGGCTGTTGTGAGCAGAGAGATACTTGAAGAGCGTGGTTGAAAGCCGACTGCAAAGAGGGGGCAACATCAACACTCAGGATAGGGCCCCTAATCTGGTGTTGGATGTCACTATGCAACCCGAACAAAAAAATGGCAACGGCTAACTCCTAATGGTAGTGCTTTTGAGTGGCAAGATCTAGGATTGAAGTCTGGTACACATCCAAGTCGTCTAAAAGCTCACAATCAATTGTAATACTGGTGGATAGTTAACTCCCTTTGATGAAGAGAGAGGAGTTGCTCATAGACATCAAAGACACGAGAGATATTTTCTTCATCTGTGTACTGCACACGAAAGGTCTCCCAAATACGCTTAACTGGGCGCATCCATGAAAGGCTCTGCGCAATTGAGTCTTCGATGCTATTCAGAAACCATGAGATGACAGAGCAATCAACAGCCTACCACTCTAGGTACGTTGTAGATTTTTCATCCGAAGGGTCATCATACAAATGATGCTTTCGCCAGTAAGCCATCAAAAAGGTTTCAAATGTCAAAGCCCAATGAAACTAGTTGTTGTTAGAAAGCTTGACAGTGGTTGCAATCAACCGAGAGGTGAGAGAGGGCACAGCAAGAGGATCCATCAAACTGTCATGCACACGACAAGACTGGAGGCTTGTCACACAAGAAGAAAGACCTGCCTATGACAGGATCCGACAACAGGACAGGGCACGACGATTGAACTGGACGCAGTGCAAGGGACTATACGCGGGAACCGAACTTGGGCAGCTCCATGCCTGGACGAAGAGAGGAGAGAGAGGACTGTTTACCAACACATCCTAAGGGAGATCCCTCAACAAACAAGGAAGAGGTCGCACGAGATGCCGCAGGAGAAGAAGCGGCGACTAGAGGAGAGGTCGGCGACCACCAACGGCATCAAGAGGAGAGAAACAGACCTACAACAACACCAGAAACGAAGAGAGGTGGTGGCGGGTAGGAAGTAAGGGTGGGACGATGGTAGTAGAAGGGAAAGGTGGGATCGAAACGCTCTGATATCAAGTTAGAAGGAAAAGTGGAAGGGAAACCAAAAAGATTAAGGTTTTTCATTACACAACTAGTTTATATACAACATGATGATTAAATGGATCCTTAAATGGATCCTACAACCAAATAATAACACATAAGTTCCAACAATATATATTAAGATTATGCACATCATACAAGATAACAAAAATCATGTGAATTATATGTATCATGGTGAATATTTTATATAATTTGTTTGTTCAATTATCCCGGTGTAAACCATAAGTATGAATTGCATAAGTCAAGACATAATCCAAGGCACAATCTCTTCATAGTCGATCAAATTATACAATCTTGGTTAATCAATCAAATTATAGCCACCATCTGTCATGCTAAGGACATTTGATTTAGATTATAACTATAATCACATAAGCTCATAATTGAACACCCCATAATCTAAACCAAATGATGTCATAGTTAATTACCAAGAATTTTTGCTTCCATTTCTACTTCTGAGTTCTGTTCTGCATCAATCTGCCTTAGGAGAGGTAGAATTTTGTGTAGCAAGTACAGCAATCTTTGCAATCTGAGACTTTTGTTTTCAGTCCGACAATAAACCTGCAAAAAATATGAATTGTCAACAAGAAAGCTTTATTTTATCTAAAAAGAGGAATAAAACATATCAAAGAGAATTATATGTACCGGAAAGACACTCCGCAAGCATGCCTTACAGTTGCAGTATCCACAGCAAAATGGGCATGTAGTCTCAACCTCCTTTCTATTGCGTTCAGGATACCTATTCCAATTTTTCACAAAACACACATCTTTTCCATCAAAACAAAAACCGTTTATGACTGAAGATAGAAAACAACAGTTAGGAAGCAATTTGTGTTGTGGTTAGGGACAGAACTAGGATTTTTATGTTGTGGAGTATAAAAGAATATATGAATATATTGTGAAATTTGACAAAATTGTTCAATCATCTTGAGTTCATTTTGGTTGTCCTCAAGTTATATAAGTCATCTATATCATGGGTACTAATCTTATACCTTAAACAAATTACAGGGACTTCATTCAGTAAATTATTTCATTCCATCGTCTCTTATCATTTGCAGCCTTTTTTTTTGCCCATGCAACTAAATAAATGGCATTTACTATATATTGCTCTTTCATTTACAAAGTTTGTGATATTCTATATGTCATTGTTAATACATTTCTCATAGCGTAAGCTATGTACAAAACCAAATAAAACAATAAGTTCAATATTTGTGGGCTTCAATTCTTTGTTCAAACTTAATTCTAGCATTTTTGATATTTTCAAGAACATTGTTGATAAAAGGAAACATGACAATAATACTAATCAGAGAATCTTAATGAAAGAATGACAATCAACAATTCAAGGAAGAATGTGGAGAGGAAGAACTGTGCATGAGAAGACTCAATTTATAATTCTATTTTTGTTTAATTCTCAATAATATTATTTTATCTATTTCAAAATTAAAAGAAAAATTGTTAATTTTACAAAGTAATTTTGTACATACATATATACATACACACATGTTGCTCACAAAATCAAAGTGAGCAGAGACAATCATCTATGATCTTTCACTCATGAAATACCATAACTAAATGAATCTTCTAAGCTAAAGACCACTATTTCATATCTAACATCATTTTTATTTTCTATACAACAATAATCATCCAAGCCATAATCTCCACTATAGCAACATGAATCTTTTTTCTTTCATGTATTTCTATTTATAGTCAAATCTTTGATTAAATTACATAATTATTATTTTTTTTCATAATTTCCAACTAAATAGTTTTAGGTCTTTCCCTACTTTAAGTTTCTTCTAACAATAATTAATTTTCCTCTTCAAACTAATACATCTTTTGGTCTTCTAAACATATGACTAAACTACCTAAACTGATTTTCTCTTATATCACCTTCAATTAATGCAACTCCTATTTTGTTCTTAATAAAAGTTCATTTTAACTTATTCTTTACAATATTACCACTCATTCATCTAAATATTCACATTTTTGTAACACTAATTTTGCATATGATTATATTTTACAGTCTAGCATTCTAAATTATAAAATATGGCCAAACAAACAATAGCTTTATTGAATTTTCCCTTTTCATTTTACGAGGATCCTCCTATCACCTAACACTTCAAATGTATTTATCTACTTCATCTTGCAACTCATCTATAACCAACATCAAGTATTTGTATTTCATTGTTTTCTTGTTCAATTCTTGATAGTCAATGTGTATTCGTCAAGTACCATCTTTCTTTTTGACTAACAATACCAAAGAAGCAAATTCACTAACACTAGGTCTAATTTGTTGATTAGCTAAATAGTTTTCTATTTGTTTTCCAATTTTCTTCTGCTGAAAATAGGGAAATCTGTACAGCTTTACTGCTACCATGCTATTATTATCCTTTAAGATATCCAATGGTCCCTGGATCTCACTTCTGAAATGCCCACTGGCTCCCCAAAAACTTGACAATATATCTGCAACAAAGTTGTCGCTTCTGGAGTGTCATCATCCTTACTGTATGGCTCATCTTCAAGTTTTCCTCTCTGCACAAGGTCCATATAAGAAATCTGCTTGATTTCTGATTTCATCTACTCCCACCACCCTCAAATCTTCAAGTAGTCTTCCTTTCCACAAAGATGTCCTATCCCCATGGTTGAATTTACAAATCATTTATTTGAAGTTTAGCATGATATCTCCCTTTGGTTTCTGCCAATGCACCACAACAATGACATTCATGCTCCCTAATGGAACATGTAAGTCCAAGCTTACTGGTGTGCCTCCACATTGATCCTTGCAACTGGACAGTACCCTTCACATCTAACAAATTCACCAAAAGCTAACATAAATGTAAGAGACTTTATTATGCTCTTGCTCACAAGATTTTGTGTACTCCCCAAGTCAACAACTACGGAAATACTCTTTACACATTTTTTATCTATTTTTCAAGTAAGTAAAAAATCTATTTGACTAGCATTTGAACCACTTCTAAATGTAATTAAATACTCCACTCTTTTTTTAAAATAAGTGTTAGCTACCAAAAAGTCACAAGCTACAATAAAGACTAAAATTGAATTTTCCTCTTCATTTTTATTACCAAAACCAAGTCCTCCATAGTTTCTTGCATATCCTATATTTTACTCCCCTACATGATCATTTAGATTTTCTCAAATAAAGAGCTTTTCACTAGTAAATAAATCATAAACTAAACTGTTTAAATATTCCCAAAATTTCTATTTGAAAGTGTGATAGAATTAGATTATTCTAGATATCCATGTAGGAGGATCCACATAAGGATCCAGTTATTCTCTCTTCCCTCTTCTTCTGTATATATACTTTTCTATCTGTAATGTGAGATTAAGCATCATTAAACCCTAAATCACAGAAACTGTCAGAAAGCTTCTCCTAAACCTACGTGTGGAGTATATACACCAATTATATTAACTATTTCATTTCCTATCACAAACTTAACCATCTCATTTTTACTTTTGATAATCATTAAAATTAACCATCACCTGTTATGTAGGCTAGAATTAATAAACAATAACAAGGAGTAGAAGAGCCACAGGAATCAGCCATTACACTCAGCTTAGCTGCAGAAAGAGATGGGAAACAACTTCAGGATAAAAAGTACAACAACTTACATTTGTTTAATCATGATGTATGAGCTTCTGTGTTCTACAAGAAAAGACAGGACATAACTTTACGGAAAAAGTACAACTACATTTTTAGATTATTTCTATTCGTTATGACAATTTTAGACAATCAATATGCAAAAAAATAGTGTACCTTAATACAGCCAGTATTTTTTGAAATAAATCCCACCAATTATCACTTCATACCAAATGAAGATAAAAAATCTTCAAAGTAATGCTTTTATGATAATTATTACCACTTGTCAAGGCAGGTGTAGCAGTAACGCTTTTTATTGCAACTGGAGCAAACAACAATATTGTTCTTGAAACTATGTTGGCATTGATGGCACATTAGGCGTTCTCGCTCCTTGTTCTTCCCAATGACATCCTATAACAACACGCTTGTTAGAAATTACTAATATATAAGATGGTCAGGATTTTCTCACAAATGGTTCTAGAACTCAATTTATATAAACTACATGGAAGAAGGATAATTGGTGAAAAACAACTGGTGAAGGGAAGTTACAAGTTCCATTTGACAACAATTATTTTAATACAATGTACAAAAATAAATTGACATTTTCAAAAAAAAAAATTAAGAATTTAACTTTTTAGCACTCAAAATTTTTAATTTAAACTATAGCATTTCGTAAATTGATTAATAGAAATAAAATGTCATTATTGAAAACTGATATCATGCTTCCATAAAACAACAATTTAAACTAATAATCTTACTGCATTGGGTCAGCCATGATAGCATGCTTCAATACATATTGGATAAAATAATTGCTACCAAACATCTTTGAAATATTAGCAAGTCACAAGATTTTATGAAACCAGGTTCTCATGATAACATTTATAACAAGGTTTACAATAAAAATTAACAGAAGTATCTAAGACCATAAACTAGAAGACGATCCTTGGTGGAGCAGCACATATTGTATTGTCTAATGTAAAGCACTAAAAAATCAAGGTTGAAAGCCCTCATTCATAAAAAATTGAAATTTGAAAGGGATGTTACACAAACCAAATGGCATTATGATAAATGGCTGTTTGCAGACTATCTTCCACCAGCATATGTATTTGATGTGACCCAACCCAAAAGTCCATTTTAGAAAACCTAACTGCTCCACCTAACTCATCAAAAAGTTCATCTATTTTGGGCATGGCATAAACATACTCACAAGTACTTTGATTTAACTCCCTGTAATCCACACATAACTGTCAATTGCCTCCATTTTTCTTAAACAAATAATGCAAAGGAAGCAAATGGACAAGTACCATGTCCAGCTAGCCCTTGCGACAAATAACTAGAATCTTGTTTTTCCACTTCACCTTTTCAAATTCTGTACCTATAGCACCAATTTCATGCTACCTTGACTTCAATCTGATGTGATGTTGGATGTCACATCAGCCCATTTCATCAAAATTCAAGGAGCAACATGTTGGTGAATACTATTTGCTAATAACATGGTTTTAATTAATAAAAGTAAATCAGAAATTAGTTCTAAATTAAAATTATGGAGATATTATTTTAGAGTCCAAACTCCAAAGGATTTAGATTGAATAAGTTAAAAGTCAAATATATAAAATGTAGGTTCAATGAAAATAGAAATAATGATAAAGGTATATGCTAAGCCGTAAGATTGATAAAACTAACACATTTAAATACTTAGGATCTATAATAAATAACAATGGTGAAATTATATAAGATGTCATTCATAGGATAAAAATAGGATGGATGAAGTAGAAAAACACTTCTGAACTATTATTGATAAGAGCATACCCTTAAAATTAAAGGAAAATTTTATAAAATTGCTATTCAACCAACTATACTTTATGAATCTGATTCTTGGAGCTGCAAGAATCTATCTTTGGTGATTGATTTTCCCTCTATTGAGCACTCTCTTCAGTGTTCCTTCCTTGATGGTGGTGCCTAGGGCCTCACAGCCCCAAGTGGGGCTGATGAAGATCTGCTAATTTCTCCTCCCTACTTTGTCAACCCAACTGACTCAAAGAAAGAACCTCCTCACAAGTTTTTTGAAGATAAGATAAGAGAAAATCGACTTAAGTGGTTTAGTTATATCCTTATGATCAATGAATGCACAATTAGGAGAGGATAATTAATTAGTCTAAAAGAAATAGATGTCAGTCTAAAACTACTTGTTTGGAATTGTAAGAAAATATTCAAATTTATGTAATTTAATTGAAGATTTGACCATAGATAAAAATACATACAAGAAAAGAATTCATGTAGTTAACCCCACATAATAAAATTACTCAAATTGTTGTTATTGTTTACAACCAAGTATAGAATGAGAAGTATGCCATAAATTTCCCAAGAACAATGGAAATTTGAGGTAATGAGATAGATCAAAGAGAGATGACTATATAAAGGATCTTGAGGTTAGTTAAAAGGTCAAAGCAATTATGCATGCCAAAGAGACGAGATAAGGAAAATTTGAAGATTGAAAACAGACTAAGGTAGAATAAGAAACTTAAAATAAATGTAAAGGACACCAATATCCTTTATTTTGAAAATAGCAATCAAATATAACCAGATAAGGAAAACAATACAAGAGACAACTACCAAGGACAGTTGAAAACAACAATATTAGGATTCCAAAGGACAAATATCCTTACAAGGAAAAAGGAACCCACAAAGATAAAAGGATGAAGACAGAAAAATTATATCGTGACACCATTTTCAATTTGATAATAGATATTAGAGAATAAAGAAAAAAACTAACCATAACTATGACAGATTCTAACAAAATTTGAGCAATAAATGTGTTGTCAAGCTTCTAGAAAGAGCACAAGAAATGGAACTACGGATAAAAAATTGAAAATAAAAAAGAAGGTTTATAATGTATGAAAATCCAAAAGAAATCATGTACCAATCCCAATGAAGGAAAATGTATGGAACTATGGAGAATCTAAACTTGAAGGAGACACTTCCATAAGACTATTATTATGTGTTTGAAGAACTACCTTTCAACTGACTATGTTCATCAAGTTAAAAGATATTCCAAACATTTACCTTTGGTTCAAGCACGGCAACTTCCTTGCTGGAAGGATGATCTCCTTGCTCATCGCAAGAAACCATTGCCCCACTATCCTTATCTCTGGTTTCCACACATTCAAACGAAATCTTTCTTTCCTGAGAAAAGAAAATGAGAAACAAGAAGGCAAAACATAGTTAAATTTTTATAGGGAAGAAGTTTAGTGTTTGTCATGTGCAGCCAGATTATATATACTTTTGATTTTTATTCTAAAATATAGAATCTAGCATATTGTCTTCATGAGTTACAAGAAAAACTTTCGCCCTACTTTGTGTTTTTTCACCAAAGAAAAAGGAAATTGAAAGTTGATGCCTGAATTTTTATCAAAACTAAAGAAAAAAAAACACAATTGTGAGGCTCCAGTTAGGAAAATACCCCTTTATATAATAGGTTTTAATGATGTCAAAAGGGGATGTAACATGTAATGCAAAATATTAAGTTTATTAGGTATTAGGTAAAGTTTCATGAAAATGAAGAATTGAAAGTAGGATAGACATCAAAAGCTAATGCATGAAGATCTCACAAGAAAGATCTAAAGGCTCAATGTACTAACACTATTTGAAAATTACATGAAGACAAAGAAATGAAGATCAAGGTTGAAAGACATGAAGATGGAAGCCAAAATACCATGTGCATTTGTAGTTAATTACAAGTCAAATTGCTCTTGCTCTAGGTGCACAATAGTACTAAGGTATGCATTATTTGTCACTCGCACACATTTAGTTTAATTTAGTATTCAGGGAAAAACAAACTAAAAACGGACTAAGGATCATTAATCCATTATAGACCATTTAGGGCTTCATTTCAATACAAATTCAGATTAACAATAAAACCTATCATTAAACCGTTTTGGCAATGTTCATTCTAATAGATTTCAGACCATCCAACGGTATAATGATTCACCTAGATTTTGGTCTAGCAATTTTGACCATTAGTAAAAATGGATTAACATTTTGAAAAATGTTAATCCGTTCTAATTGAAAACTAGTCATTGAACTTACATTTCTCTCTATGATTATCACTTCTAGTCCAACCAAATAGGCATCTTTTTATAACACTTTGCTCATATATTGCACACGACTTGAAGATCATTTTTTCAGCACTCATTGAACATCATTTTGAAGCTCTTGTTGATGCTAAGATCTCATTACATAATTATATTCTGCATCATCCTTGATAAGAGCATTGTAAGTAGTTACATTCCTTGAGTTTGTGATTTTGATTATTTTATAGTGGTTGGTTTTTTTGTGTTTTAAACTAAAAATACAAAAGCACTCATTGGAAATAAGGAGTGGTGGTTTTGTTGAATTTCTATCATAAAACTCTGGTAGGTTAAAGTGTTAAACCTTAAATATTCAGTTTAAATTGGTTTGCAGTGTTTCCATATTAAAACACCAGTTAGTTAGTGTGTTCTACTACAAACACAGTCTTGGTTTGGTTTGCTGAGTTTTGCTTGAAAACTTTGGTTGGTTGTGTGTTGGACCTTAAACACAAAGTTGGTGGAAATGTTTCACCTTAAACATTTTATTGTATGAGGTTAGTGCTGAATCTTTAAAAAATACTTTGTAATTTGATTAATTATAATGGATTAACTTAAGTTCAAGCTAATATAACTCAAGAATGGATGTACCAGTTAGGGAACAACCTAAAAATCTTTGTGTTCATTGTGGTTTGATTGTGCATATTTCATGTTGTATATTACTTCCACTTGTGAATGATCGAAATTGTTAAAAAACTTAAAATACATTATTCACCTTTCTCTCTAACAGCACAATCGATCCTTTCATCTCCCACTAATCTTAATACTATACCATAAATGGAGTTTTTATCTAACATTCAAGACCTTTAAATCACAATGAAAATGCAAACTTTACTAAAGCAAAAAAAAAATCAAAGTAGAACTAACAATTACATCATTTATGGATAAGGTTACTTGCTTTAATTCGTAGAACTATTTATCATAATGTTTGTTCTTCCCCTTTATTGTAATCACTCTGGGGCATTGTTGAGGAGTGTGCCATGGTAGGTCACCCATACATCCAACTTATTTCCATAAATTATGGAAGAATCTTTTGCATTGTGAATGGAGAGATCATTATATATAAGGTCAATCCTTATTCTGTTACAAAACAAAATCTGAAGAAATCATGATTTAATTGCATGATCAAATGGTACATTGCACCCCTTATACATACAAACTAAGCCCAAAAAATGACTAGCCAACACTAATGAACTAATTGTAGCTTAAATAACAGAATTGTGCTAACCTAATGAACTAATTTATAACAAACTAACAACAGATGACTAACCAACACTATTAACATCACCTCATCCACATATATCCATTACTATTCTATACCACCTCACCTGGCACCCCAAATGTTGTATAGATCGTGAGCTTCCAGCTTAAATAAAAGTTTTGTGTAAAAAGCTGAAATGAGTGGCAGCATTAGTATGTCAGCAAAGTGTTTTTTTCCCGAGCAGCAGCAAAGTGCTTCTTTTATTTGTGTGGAATTAAAGAGAAAAAAGAAAAATAATGTGTTATTCACTAATGAGAGGATCAGTGCATATAGATAGGGGTTAATGGAATTGTAAGATAAATGAATATCCATTTAACCCACTAACAAGAAATACTAAATGGACTAATATTAGACAAAAATGTCATGGAAGGCACCTAGGAATTTTTCCTGCAGGTGCTCTACATTTTTTACATATTTTATTTTAAAAAATGAAAATTACAAAGATAGTTAATCTATAATATAATTTTCCATGGATTAACATTTGAACCTGATCCGTATTCTACTTATTAAGATTTTTGGATTTATCCTACAAAAAGAATTAGGTTTGAAAATCTATAGTTGAAGCTGAGCAAAAATTGACCAATTTTAATACCTTTAGATCAAGGATCAATATTTATTTAATTTAAATAAAAAATTTATCATATATTTATGGTCATCTAATGATAATATTTAAATAGTTATTTATACCCCACATGCATTTATGTAAAAAAATACGTGACACTTACAGGAAGTTTACCTATAGGTGTCTACAACAACACTATCTCAATACTAACATAATCTAACTCTCTCCCTCAAAATAAAGCATATATGTCAGTCATATCAAATTCTCTACATTGAACTCCAATTCAATCAAAAGAGATTTGAACCACTTCATCTCATAAGTTACTTGAAGCATAGACTAGTACTCTAACACTAAAGTTGGAAGGATATTCTACTTCTTGATTCTACACGTGACTAAACTGCCTCCCATGGATGTGTAAAAGCTTGAGGTAGATTTTGTCACATTTGTCTCCAACATTCTCATAGTTTGAATAAGCCTTGATATGGAGATGATTGTTGTTTTTGTAAACCAATTCCTTTCCAGAGTGCTTTTCACATAAGGTAAGATACAAAGAGTTCCCTGCCTATGAATCATTCTAGGTGCATGTATAAACTACCTAAGTGGACTAATGACAAATGAGATATCTAAGCACGTAACTATCAAGTAGATCTATTGCCTAATCAACCACCCGAATTGTAATGAATCCTTGAATAATTTTAAAGAACCAGAATGTTGGAGTCTACTTTATGAGAATACTCTCAGGTTTGCATCCCAAGAGATATGTTTCTTGAAGTAGATCGAAGACATATTTTCTCTATGGAAAGGCATGATGCTCAAGCTTGACCTTCAGAAAAAAGATGTTCAATCTTTGACTAGAGGAATGCCTCCTCCTGTACCAATGAAATTGTGGTTTTCTTCTGTCAAACAACAATCACTGATTGTCTGAAGGAAAAACCCACACTGCAAACGGTAAAATTTAACAGTTTAACTGCTGCAAGCAGCAGAACCTCCAATTGTAGCACAAACTGGACCAGAGACATGGATTGTTGATAATTTAGTTGGTGACGATGGAAGTGAGAAATCCCTTTATATGACGAAGCTAAACATTCAAAACAACAAAATACAGTTCCATTATTACAGAAATGACGGACCAGAGCAAGCTAACAAACTAATGGCCATTTTGCAACAATGAAATGACAGATGATTAACCAACGAAAGAAAAAAATAACATCATTCCATCCACATAAAAGGCAAAAGGACCGATTTATACGCAAAAAATTCTGAATAAATTTCATAGGGAAATTCAAAAGTGTGATCTTGGAAGATGCTTCGCAACTTGCTTCTCCCAGAGCAGTTGCATATATAATGTACTTCTTCAGAAGTTTTTTGGTTTTTTTGTAAAACTAACTCCATCTCAGAGAACTGCCCACAAAAATTCTTAACAAAAAGACAAAAAAGAAAGATGCAGACACTGCAACGAAAACTTACAGCCACGCCCTGCCCCAGCGCTCCTGTTCCAAAACTCCGTTTCTTCCTGCAGATTAAGCTCCTCTTCTTCCCAACTGCAGGATTGATACCACCGCCACCCAAAATACTCCTCCCAGACGAAGCTCTCCTCCCATCCCCGAACCCCGCGATTCTCCCACTGGAAATCCACCTAAATTTCCCCGTTTCCCGCTCCTCCTCCTTGCTAGAACCCCATCTTTTCTTCTCTAACTTCTGCAGGGACTTCACCCTCTCGTGTGCCCTCGGCAACAGCTGATTCATGTAATTCTCCGCCTCCCTCACTTCCTCCTCCTCGTTATCCACCTCCTCATCCTCCTCCTCCTCCTCATCCTCATCCTCATCGTCTTCCTCCGATTCGCTCCCGCTCTTGAACTTCCTCCCCCGGCCGTCATCCGCCCCGAATCTACTCCTCTTTCGGTCCCGCTTCCGTTCGTTCCGCCGCCTCTGCTCCAGATAGTGCTTCTGGCAGTAGCTCCTCCCCGGTGCCGCCATCGCCTCGCACCGCCAGTTCCCGTTCCCAGTCCTCGTGCACCGGAGGAAAGGTGGGAAATCCATCTTACTTACCTGTTCCTCCTTCCGGGATCCACAGATACGCCACTAGAATCGCTTGCCACCAACGCAAATCTCATGCATTTCGACGCCGGAACTCGCGGAGGAGCAGGCGCTGATCCAATCCGCTGCTCCGTCAGCGGAGAGCCCGCAAGGGCTTTGTAGGCCCTGGACGGCGAGGATTGAAAAGTGCGTTTGGACGGCTACGATGTCTGACGATAGCAACACTTTCTCTCACTTTTTTTTTTTAAGTATTCGTTTTTTTCTTTTCTCTCATTTTTAATTTCGTAATAACATACTTCTTTTATTATAAAAAAAAAAATTTAATTATTTCCTTAAAAATCACTTTTTCTACTCTTAAAAATTAAAATTAAAAAAAAATACTCTCTAATATTCAATTTTAAAATTTTATTATTATTAAAATTATATTTTTTTCTTTTTATTTCAAAATTATTTATCTGCACTGCCGACCCCAATCAGTCAGCCGTGAAGCCGCACCGGTCACTCGCAACTGCTCCGCCGTGAAGCCGCACCGTCGCCCGCAACTCCTTTGCCGCTGCATCGACCGCATCTCCTCTGCCGCCGACCGCATCTCCTCTGCCGCCGACCGCAACTCCTCTGCCGCTGCATCGACCCAATGGAGTAAGCATTGCATTTATTGCAAAAAAATTTCTTTCCTGAACATGAGTAATGGTTCGATCATGTAAAAAACACGAAAGCCATTTCATTTGATTTATGAATGTTGTCACAAAAGCAATGCACCTGTGGGGATGTCTGCTCGATTTCGTGCATGTAAATAGAAAAAATATTAATAACGAAATATAATTCACTGATATAATAATTTAATACGATTGTAACATATGTATACATTTTTATCATTATATTATAAAAAATTTTGTACAAAAATATTTATTATTAAATAAATATTTTTTATTGATAAGGTAAAATTAGAATATGAATATGTTGATAATATAAAATTGATTCATATTAATGTAATTTATTAGATAATAACATAGATTTTAACAGTGATTTGCAATCCGAATTCTTGAATTAAAGAAGTTCTCATCAAATTTTGTATTATCAGATAAATATATTGGTAAAAAAAATTCTAAATTGATATCACGGTAAAAAGTGAGTGACAAAATAGACTACAATCTGAGAAAAATAAGGTAAAATATGTAATTTCTATTACTATAAAAATATTTATTATATGTTAAACTATAAAATAAGGTAAATATCGTTATCTATTTTATAGTTGTAACGTAAAAAATTAAAAAAATATTAACAATTTTACTAATATAATAATTTAGTATAATTGTAATATAATTTTTTTGCGCATATATTTTTTATCATTATATTTTAAAAAAAAATATAAAAATTTTATTATATGATATTTATTATTAAATAAATAATTTTCCTTAATAAAAGTAAAATTAGAATATAAATATCATTTTCACTATATTTTGCATTGTTGGAAATGGCCACTTTTTTTTAGCATCTCGGGATTCGTACAAAGAAAAAATGCAATTCCCACCGTATCTCACCACACCAACTAGCATAATATTTCATCTATGTATAAAAAATATTATTTATTTAATATTTATCTTAAAATCACTTTTAATCACTTCAGAAATGATTATTTTGGTTACGTGAATACGACCTATGTTTGAAAGCTGTTTTAATTTTTTAGAATTTTTTGTTTCTTATATAAATTTTTATTTTATAATTTATTACAAGTATTTATTAAAAATTAAACGTATATAATGATTAAAAATATTTAAATTTACAGATAAATTTTATTAAAAATAAGATATATGACAGCTACAGACAAATACTTGGAAACGTCAACATTTTTAATTATCCTTTATTTTAATAAAAAGAATTTAACAACATGTTCGAGATGAAAAATATTCTAGATACTTATTTTATAATTTAAAATTTATTAATTATAAAAATTGTATTTAAAATAAATATTTACGGAAAAACATATCTATTTTTTGACAAGTAGCATGTCTATTTATTTAAAATATAATTATTTGTTATTAATAAATGTTAAGTCCATATATCTAAATAGTACAATAAAGCAATAAAAAACAATAAAAGAGGTGTTTTGCTCATTGTAGTATTTAATTTATTAACTGCCAAATAAATCATCTTCTTCCAACTAATATAATTAATGATATGTGGATTAAAAAAATCAAAATGAAAAAATAAATGAGGTGAAAAGTTAATTATAATGACTTTAAGATTATTACATCTGAGGAGAATATAATCCACAACTTTGAGCTTTTCTTTATGGAATCAATCATTTACCCTATTTAATTCAAGGATGTAGGATAGAAAATTGTATATTTAACAAATGAGTCAGATATATAGGTCTTGTTTGAGGTCAATTTTAGTTAACTTCTAAAATCATTTCTAACATCATTATTATTATATAAATTTTAATATATAAATTTTTACAACTCTAATTATTATATAATTTTAACTTCGTTTACGAAACTAACTTTAATTTCAATTTTATCAAACTCTCGATGAAAAGAGTTCTCTCTAAACACAACCATAGATTAAAAATTCAAAGGGAGAATGAATAAAGTATTATACTATGTATTTTTAGAAGTTCCACAAAATCACTTCAATCCGGTAAATAAAAAATAAAGATAAAAATTCTTATCTTATTTCAAAAAATGACAGTCTCAACTGAATTTTTTCCAATTTAAATCAGAAACATTACGAAAATATATGGCTATTTCTATTTAAAATAACCGGTTACCTATTACAGTTGCATGGCTTTAATTTTTCAATCTAAATCACCTTTTTTTAGACTGTATTTATTAATAAAGTGAGGTAAGATTTTTACTATATGGTATTAGTCATACATAGTAATTGTAAAAAAATAAGATAAATAAATAATAATTATAGTAATTTCTTTTACTATAATAGTTAATGAGAAATACCAAAAATACCATATTTCCACCCCTAAAAAAACAATGAACGTTGAAAAAAAAGCACACAATGGACCAATTTCACCTAGCTAGCACAAAATTTTGGATTTTTGATTTGTCCCAAAATTTTCAAAAATCTTACCTTAAAAATTCCAATTTGACTATTTTCCAATTGACTATTATCATACACTAGTAGTTTTTCACCAAATTTTTCATTTGGTTGTTCACTATTTGCAATGGTAGCGAAAATTTTGAATTTTTCCATTAGATTTTCTTGTTCACTATTTTACAAAAATTTTATTATAATATTTAAGTAAATAAACTAAATCACCAAGGATAAAATTAAAAATTCCTAATGTAAAATTTCATGACAATTTTTTACTTCTTTGTCACGTCGAAAATCATACATTTCACTTAAAAACATATTACCTCGTCTCGTTGACAAAGAAAGCTTTAGTTTAAATTAAACTTTTCAAGTCTAAACTGAAATTTTTTCAATCTAAACCAAACTTTTTAAATCAAAATGGAAATTTTCCAATCCAAACCACGGAACTTTTTTCGAAAAAAAAATAGTGATAGATTTATACAGCAACCTACAGTGACGAATGCTGATTCTTATAATCACCGATATAAAATTACATTCATTATTATATCCAGAATTACTTTTACAGTATTTCTACTAATGAGAGCAATGCAAAATTACTTATTAACTGATCTAAACCAAGTCAAATAATAATTAACTTCGGCTAGCAATGAAAAAGTAGTTTTCGTAGAATTTAAACAGGTAAAAATGGAAAGAAAAAAAAGTCCTTTTCAATTTTCTTATCGATGACAAGATAACGTTTTTATGCAAAAAGTCATTTTCAATTTTCGATTTTTGTGTCGATTCAAACAGGTTGTGTATCCACGTGTTTATGTAAAAAATAATTTCATGTATATACAAATAATTCCCTAATGTATGCACATCTTTATAAAAAAAATATTTTCACGGTAGTGTGCATATTGTATTTCACAAACTTTAGAGATAGACAAATATATTTTTAATATTTATATTTATTTTAAAATTTAAATAAATGTTATAATATATGAATTATATTTTTAATATAAAATTTAAGATGATCATGAGAACCATAACAAACATAACCTTAAAGTGTGTTTGTTTAAGTAGTAGAAGTAGGTGACGTGAGATTTATATTATTTTAAAAAACATACGATTTATAATGTAAATGTTTTGATATAATTTTTTAATATAAAATGTTAAAATTATTTAATAAATATTATTATAAAATATAATAATATACAGTAAAAAATGAAGATACATGATACTTACCTCGTAAACAAATAGGATCTTAATCTCATTCCAAATAAGATGATAACTAACCATTATAAAGTTCGGTCAATTAACGAAATAGATTTTTTCTCGTCTAACGTATCCGATTACCCAACAATAATAAATTAGCCATCTTTTAAATGTAACGTAACAGCATCCACAAATGGCGAGTAGAAGTTCTAACCTCAAAAGAGCTTCTATTTTTTTCCTTTTTGTTTTATTTTTCCAGGCCGTTCTTTTGGAAAAAAACCCAAAAGCGGAAGGAGAAGCTTTGTCTGCCCGAAAAATCACCGCTGCCCGTCGTCTTCGTCTACGCGGAAGCTCGTCATCTTCGCCCAGTTGATGGTGGCCACACGATCTGAGAGAAGAGCGAAAGCTTCGTTCGCCTGTGTCATTCACGTGGTCGGTGTCGCGGCCCGTTGTCTTCACCCACCCAGTTTGCGTCATTTGAGTGGCCTGTCATCTTCACCCACACGGGTTTTTTTTTTTTTTCCTTCTTTCCTGGGTTGGGTTTGAGAGATCATCGCAATATCAAGCTGTGGTTTTGGTTTTGATGGTGATTTCGATGATGTTGAAGGAATTGTGCATTGCTGGTTGTGGGTGGAAGTTGAGGGTTGAGGGTTGTCAGAAGAAAGGGGATCGATAGCATCGACCTCAATCCTCTGATACCATGTGAGATTTCTTCTTCTGATGCATGAATATTTGTGAACGAGAGATTTGCAGGAAAGAAAAGAAAAAGAGGAGAAGAGAAGGAGGTGACAGTTAGGACAGCGATGTAGGAAAAAAAGGGTTTTGGAAAGTTATGAAAAGATTGTCTTTCTTACGATAACTATTAGGTATATATACTTAACCCAGCAACTTTTAAAACACAACATAATGGAAAATTTAGCATACGTCGTAGAAAAATTTTTCTTAACATTTGTACACTCTTTTTCATAAAATCTGACACATCAAAATCATTTGTTTGGGATTGTGAAAATCAAACTGATTGTATATATAATCCAATAATCCAAACCAAACAAATCTTAAAAGTTTCAATGTTACAAATTATTCAAGATATTAAAGAAATAAGTTTATGAACAGATTTCTTAAGATTATACATAACTAGTGTCTACTTAGTTCCTGCAATCTAACTAGTGTTGATTCTTGCAATCTAAATCTAAATGTAGGAAAATAAGTTGAAAATACATTGTATTTTAAAAAATTTCAACTAAGACAGCCTTATCAAGTTCGACATCGATAAAAATAGATCAAACTTTTACTTGTTGTGTAATGTACAACGATAAGAGTTTTTTAGATGCATGACGAAAGTAAATATGTGACGAAGGCGGTGTGCGACAATAGAGATAATGCACAATGATGTTGAGGGTTATTTTCTGTGTGTTCGAGACAAAGAAGGTACACAACAATGTTGCAAGGGTTTTTCTTCGCCAACGAAGAAGGTGCACATGAGATAACGGTGACGATGAAGCTCAATCGAGGTGTGCGATGACGTCGACGATGAGTTCCAACGAAGAAGGTGTGTGACAATGTCGAGGGTGGACTTCAACGAAGAAAGTGCACAACATCAAGGGTCGATGAAGAGGTGTAGGGCAGATGAGAAAATTTTTTTATAACGGTTGAAGTCCAAAATCATTTTCCAATGGGACTTTTATATCTGCCGTAAATGAGGAAAATACTTTTCCATTTTTCAAGTACACAGATGCTTGAAAAATTAGAAAAATATTTTCCTTTTTTTTTGAGAAAACTTTTCCCTAATGTAACTAGAGTCTATTTGTGCAATTAAAGTTTTTGCTATTTCCACATTTGCTTACATTTATATTATTACTTTATAATTTCTATCCATTCTTAAAATTACACAAATGTTAAAAAAATTTTAATTCTATTTGATTCTATTACATGCACAGACACATCATCTAGGAATTTAATCCAACAAATTCTAATTTCCATCAATTCCAGAATTTTAACCAATTCTTTTCCTCTGGTATTGAGAATTTTTTATCATTATTCTCTTTTTATTTTTATTTTCACTTGAATTTTGTATTTCTATTTTTAGAAATACAAAAATGTGAAAAAATTGTAAATTTCTGTCACTCTAAAAATAATTTTTTTTCCCATTTTTCGTCACTTGAATTAAAAAAATTCTTATAATTAACAAAAATTTTATTATAATATACTTTTTTGACCTATTGCATTTTACTTTTTACTGAACTTATAGTTATATGAAAAATCTTAACGCTTCCCTAACCTTTGTTTAATCTCTCTCAACTTTTATCACTCACCTTCGACAACTCTTAACCTTCCTTCATTGAGTGACTATTGTAAGAAATTAATAATATCGAAAGTCATGAATCAAGTTATGACCAAACTTAGTGGAAGACTGATTATGTTGGAATTTACGATAAGTTAAATCATAGGTCTAGCGATCATCACATATAAAGTAGTAAGTTAAATTATACTCAAATGATTATATAATATTGTTAACTATTTATAAGGTGATGTAAAAATTCGAACTTTATTTTATATAGATATATATTTATTTATTTATTTATTTTACAATGCGGCATCGTCATTCGTTACAAATTTCCATGAAAAAAAAGATGATTTATTCCACGTCACAGCAAAAGCTGACTCATCCACCGACCAACCGCGACGCCGGCTGGCGCACGCCCCGCCAGAAGCCTCGAACCCTTGAGAATCCTCAAACCCTAAACAATCCAAATCGAAACGCGGGACGTCCATCCTCTCCTCCTCCCCCAATCCCCACTCGATGTCTGGCAGATGAGCGGTCTCAATCGGTCCCTCTCTGCCTTCCTCGTCCCGGCCGGCGCCACCGTGCTCTGCTTCGTCTGTGCCGTCTGGGCCGTTAGGTCGAGGACGTTGAGAGGGAGGAAGAGGAGGAGGAGCAGAAGCTGCGGGTGCTCCTGTTGTTGTGGCATGGGAAGCCTCGCGCCCGACCGCTCCAACGGGGACGCTACGGCCGGGAGTGGCATGGGTTCGAGAGGAGGGCCGGCGGCCGAGAAGCAGGTGGGTGGGTCCATGATGGAGCAGCTCGTTCCGGAGATCACGACGCATGCGCTCAGCTATTTGGATTACCCGAGTCTTTGCCGGCTTTCGATGACTAACTCGTCCATGAGAAGGGCGGCCAATGATGATAATGCGTGGAAGGCGTTGTATCATAAGGTATCGTTTTTCTGGAATCTGGATGGTCGACAATGTCGCTTAATCTCTTCTGTGATTATTATCGGCAGTTAATGGTGCCTACCTGAGACACATGCGTATCATTTTCTGCCACATTATTAGCATAAGGTATAATATTGTCAAAACAAAACCTGAAACTTTTATGTCTGAGTTTTCTCGTGGTTGTAATAATCTGTTATGACTTCAACTGTTTCTTCATGTTGTCGAACACTGTCCTTATATAACGATCCACCAACAACGTAGTATTGCCAACCAATGTAAAAGTAGATGCTCGTCGTACCGCATCTTTGCACGATCAACATTCTGCTTGCTTGGTGCCTTACCTTTTACGTTTTACTTGTCTAAATCTGGAAATGCATTTTATATATTCCATTTCCTCGTCTTCCATTTTCAGGAGGTGATTGATAACCATTATGGGGTCCCGAATTTGTGCAGGGTCTTAGGTGTTCCAAAATTTTACCAAATTGAATTAAGAAAGTTAGAAGCCTATCAAATCAAGTTTCTAGATTTATGTATATTAGAACATAGAAGATGTTAATTTGATAATTATGTTGACACATGTGTCAGTGAAATTTCACCAGCTTGTTTCAGTTTTTTGAATTGTTGAAATGATATCAAAATTGATGTTGACATGCTATTATGATAATTTATATTTTCATGTACTCTGCATATGATAATTATCTTATTATTTAGCTATTACAATTAATTCCCAGCAAACTTTATAATCATACAAAAGTGTATCATAATTTATTTATTTAAGATTATATGATTATATTATTAAATATAGTATCATATAGAATAACTTTGTATAATGAAACTTTTATTCATCAATAATTATAATTTTTTAGTTAACTTATTAATAATAAAATGGTAAAATGAGATTAACTAATAATCAATGAGTCTTTATTTATTTTCCTTAATTTGTGCAATGTAAACTCAAATTTTAATTTCTTTTTTGCTTCTAAATAAGCACAAATGCCATGAAAGTTGCTTAAAAACCTGTGCTTTAATTTCAATTAATGTCAATTTTCATTAATTCGCAGATCCACTTTTCTACCAATCTTTGTTAAAATTCGTTTCAATTAAACAATAAATCTTGGACTTTCCATTTAACAACATAACATGGATTTTCTTGATGTGTGAGAAAATTCAAGCTTAACCATTGGTAAGATTGCTCCATTGAGACTTTGAGATCTTGGATTCAAATTTTAGTCTCTTCATTTACAGAGTAAAGACTGTATATGATTGGATCCTTCCTAGATCCAACATTGGAGGGAGTTTAACACACTAATTTTGTGCCATTTACATGAAAATTAAAGACTATATGTACTGATAAGATTGATTGGCTTCATTAAAAGTGATTGTATTGTGAATTATAATTGATTTATGTGCGAATTAAGAATAACAACTGAGAATATGTAAAATTAATTGATGAATGTCTATGTAAATGCAATATTAATGCACAAACCATAAGAACATGAAATTTTTATAGTGGTTCATCTCAAAATAGAGCTACATCTATTCCTCTGGTATTTTCTTATGAGCTCTATACTAACTGGTTTTATAAGATAACACCCTGCGTTTTACAAATCTTTGATGAAGCACTAAGCATTGCTTTGACAATGGAGTCTTTCTGAGAGCTTTGAGAGCAAAATGGAGCTTTGAGAATCAGAATTGAGCTTGAGAGACATTGGAGAAAATTATCTATTGTATGACAAAATGGAGCTTTGAGGATTATAATTGAGCTTGAGAGGCATTGGAGAAGATTGATCATCTGTTGTATAACCTATTGGCATTTATTTATAGAGTTTGGAAGCCTATCAATGAGATCACATCGACTATAAATTATTTTCTGTTTTCAATAGATTGTTATGCTGTTAATTATATAAGTATGTTGTTTTTCTAGCGGCTTGATGGATTGGTATACCATTGATAAAAATGGTATGTCAGTCATACAAACTCTAGTATTTTGTAATGAAATCAATATGTTGATTTTCAGAATTATTATGCTGTTTTTGCTCCAGAAAGAAGATGCAATTTTTGTGTTGGAAAATGGTATGATAAAGCTAGTAATTCATATGCCATTTTTGGCTTAGAAGCTACTGTCCTAGAAAACGATATGTTGAAGCCAAAATTAGTATGCTGTTTTGGGTCCAGAGTCTAGTTGCACTTCTGACTCAAAAATTGGTATGTCATTTTTTAGATTGATTTCCTGACAGATTAAACTCTAATTTTGGTTCATTTAAAAATTTAATCTGAGTGTATGTATACATCCTAAATATTCTATATGAAGCTTCTAGCATGAGAGAGCATATAAGGGATTACAATCTGTCTTAGAAAACAAAACTTAAATATTACGTTATTAATACAAAAATTATACTGAATTCCCCATAATTCTGCATTCTCTTGAATCTGAGTTTTTAACTGGACAAATTGTTGTGTCTTCCTTATCCTTGAATCCTTAAGGGGGGTTTGTGCATTTAAAATTAATAGGAAATCATATGAAATGATGAAAAATTTATGCATTTAGAATTAATAGGAAATCAAAATTTTCATCATTTCACATGATTTCCTATTAATTCTAAATGCACAAACACTACCTTAGTGTTTTTTCCTTCCCCATTGGTTGGTTTCACTTGATCTTGCAGCTTTTCCTTAATTTTAATTTTCATTATTTTCTTTGGAATTTCTTGGCCATAGTACTTTTGATATTTTCTGCAATGTGTACTTAATATATACTTGCATATATTTATCATTAGATTTTGTATCATTAAAACCAATTAAGAAGGATTTCCCTAACATGTACTTCCTCAGATTTAGCTAATTTTGCCATCTAATTTTTTTACGAACACAATATAATAAAAATAGTCATACTTTTTCATGCTTTGTCACCCACTATATAGATTTCACTAATCGTTTCTTAGACCTGCTCAAAAAAGGTAATCATTTCTTAGTCTGCATATTCATTGAACTTGTTCTGCAAAAAACCTCCAAAAATGTTATTGCAGTTATCAAGCTTATTTATGAAAAATAACCAAGCCGATTCTCTACCAGGTACTAACTTGCGGAATCATTGCCATTGCAGGACTTCACTCTTGAACAGGATAGCATAAGTCCACCTAATGGATGGAAGGCTTATTATGCTGCTACTAAAGCTGTTGTTGGTGTTAACACGGAGTTCTATAATATAATTAGAGAAAGATCTCTACCTGCTATGAGTCGTCTTTGGCTCAATGCCGACTATGTAAAGTGCATCCATGGCTCTGGACAGTGCTTCATGGGGTACACAGTAAATTCTTTTAAGCAATTTTCAGTTATTATAATGGATTTTTTTAGTATGGTAAGCCCCTATCTTGGAACATGAACAAATAAAAAGAGAATCTTGACAAAAATTAGATGATCATGAAATTCTTGTAACAAGAATTTTAGAAATTTAGAATCTATAATAACAATTAATGGTGAAAAATCTCATGGTCATTAAAGTAGAGTAGGATGAAGTTGAGAAATTTGAAATTGCTGTGCATTAAAAAAACTCTAAAATTACAATGAAAACTCTTCTGGACTTCAAATTACTTGTTCTTTGCAACACAGCATTGGATTGTGAAACATGAATGTGTGTGGTATAATAGAGATGCAAATGTTAAGTTGAAAGGGTGGCGATACTATTAGAAATAAGAAATGATTTCATCTCAAAATATGGTAGGGGTTTCATCAACGAGAAAAGGTGAATCAATTAATTTAGTTTAAACTGCAAAAACTAAAAGAAGAATACCTATGGAGGTCATGGTTAACTGGTCTCAAGCATGGGTAGTGAAGGGTTGGTGTTAGGTTGACCAATCGTAAAAACTCATTACTCTAACATGAAAATGAATCTTAGAAATAAAAATAAAGGATTCATGTGGTTGACCCCAAATTAAGATTAAAGTATTGGTCATTGTTGTTGGTGGTAAAACTGTAAAACTAAAAGAAGAAAAGAAAGACAAAATGATACTTGGTCATAGTGAAAACAGATTTCAAAGTAAATAATTTAACGGTGGATTTGGTAGTGGCAGATAGAGGTTGAGCTTTGGTGCAATTGTGTGGTTGTTTCATTGTGTTTAAAAGATATGTGCTTGAGTCTATGGAAACATATATAGAGAAGGTGCCACCTAATTTAATGGATCCCAGATCAATTAATTATAGAGGCATGGTTACTTATAATCGAACTCTTCTTGGACTCTATATTTAGAGAAGTTTCACGCACTTGCTTTATCCTTTTTTAATTTGGAGTCATAGATAGGAATACATGAACACATTATTTCATCATACCAATTGTTGGTCATCAATGGAAACCTATGTGTTCCATATCAAATCATGGTTTGAGACCAGCCACTGATGATGGCCAGCTGTCTATGGTGGCCTTGATATTGCTGTTTCCATCATCAGTGGCTGAAACTGCTTATGCAGTGTTAGTCTATACAATTCACAATAAGTGACACCATTCACAAAACCCATGGTTGTTGCAGGTACGCAGCCACCATAGACAGCTGGGCGGTGGCTTTCAACTGGGCTCCAGGCCAGGCCATTGATTTTGAGGTTCGGGAGGTTTGTGCCCGCGTGTCGTGCGACATGGCTTGGGTCACAATGAAGGCATACGTCGACATGGACTCAGGGCCATTCCATGTGACGAATGTGTTCGAACTCCACAGAGGCCAGTGGTACATGGTTCACCACCACAGCTCCGTGATGCTTGAGGATGGCGTAGGGCAGCACAATCTTTTCGGCTGAGTAGAGGAATAACAACAAGAGCAACAACAGCAGTAACAGCAGGGAAAGTTTGCCTTCTTCTTCATTTCTTTAGCAGCTGTGGGTTTCTTTTTTATTAAATCACGGTTAGAAAATCATCGTTCGTGACTTCAACCGAAGTGCTGGCGGCCCCGCGTTCATTCCATATATGCCTGCCCTTCAGTGGGCAAGGTGCATTCTTTCCTTGCGATTAATTTTTTTGTTCCTCAAAATTTCTTCTTGAATACGGTAGGTACCTCAACCTAGTGCGGATGCCACTTTTTTGTATAGAAAAATGAATGTGGCATGTGTCCAGTGGGGATGGCTGCTGTGATATATGTACGTACGTAGGTAGCATCTACATGTGTCGACTTCATTTGCTTCCATGGTTTCTATCTTGCGAAATTCAGATTCAATGGCACATGAATGAACCATGACGGTATGTTCTTAGCTCAGCTCCATTTAACGTCACGAATGCATAGGTCATGTTTGTAAAGTTAGTTTTATATAATTTTTTATATGTTATTATTACTGTGTACATTTTCATGTATAAATTCTTACTATACTATTTACCATCTAATTTAGCTTTGTTTGTTTTATCATTTTCAGCTTTAACTTAGTCGGATACAAACAAGGTCCTAATTATCTTCACTTCGGTGCAGGTAGTGTAGGCCTACATAATCAAGCCCCTTCATTTTAAGATTTCATGTGGGGCTTATGCTTCCTATGGTGTATTGCTTGGTGGAATAATCTATAACGTCACATGGGAATAAACTGAACTTGGGCAGGTTTCGTGTCTATAATGAAAAATTTTATCAATTTTGCCTTCCCTTTTTAAGAATATTTTTGACCTGGGCTCGACTGATACCAGTAGGTGCAGTGGTGTTGGTGGAAAAAGAATTTACCATGTAAGATTAACGGAAAGGTGTAAATGTTTATTTTTGACGAGTGTTAAGGTTAAGAAGGTGTAGTAGTGAATTTACAAGAAGTTTGAATAATTTTTTTTTTAAGTAAAGGTTTGAACTTGTAATCTTAAAGTTTTTAAAAAAGGTCTTACAACCATTAAATTATCACTTTTGGTACGGAAAAAATGTAAATGTTGATTAAATAACTCTCACATTTTAAGGTGGGGTTTGTTTCTCTTGTGAGTCTTATTTTGTGAATTTGTGAGAGGCATTTGGTCTTTTTGTTATTTAAGATTGATTATATGAATATGTTGCTTTTATGGTTAAATTTTCAGTTAAATTATGTAAATTTAATTTTTTTAGTAATTTTTAACCAAGTAGTTTTAGTTTTTAATCTACATTTGATTTCTTCTACATTAATTAACTATCTTTTTCTAACCAATGCATTGTTGAACTAGCCACCTAAGGATATATGATCAAATAACTTAAGTTGATTTTCTCTTCAATTAGTACAACATTTACTCTATTTCTACTAAATTTTTTAAAGCTTATTGGTTAAGTATTATCACTCATCCATTTAAACATATGCATTTCAATACTTACAATCCAATGTTTTGAACCAAAAAATATAGTTATGTGAATAAATTTTCTCTTTTTTAATAATTTGGTCATTAAAATATCTCTACATGATTCCTATTTAGAATTAATTCTCGACTTACTTTCATCAACTAAAATTATGTCATTAGCAAATAGCATATATCAATCTATTTTCATTTAAATTTCTTTAGTTATTAATTTCATTTATAACCCTAACAAATAGATATGGATTTGGAGAGAAACCTTAGCATATATTAACCTGTGTTTATTGAAAATTCTATAATTTCTTCTCCTTAATTTTAATACTAATAGTTTTTCTTTTATTTGTGCCTTTTATAATATCAATATATTGTATGAGTACAACTTTTCATTCTAAAATTCATTATAATGGGTTTTTAGTTACTTTATCTCAAGTTTTTTCTAAATTAATAAAAAATATGAAGATTCCTTCTTTTACGTACTTTATCAATATCATTTCCTTTTACATTTTAGATTCCACCACCTAATTCTTGGGTTTGTATGCACTTTAGTCTTTTTATATCTAATCATGATATTAACATATAACATCAACAACTTATGTAATTAATTAAGTTCTCTTAAAATAACCTTAGAATTTTTACACAATTTATCTATTTTTTAGTTAGTCAAAATTTTATTTGACCAGTATTTGAACCACTTTAAAATGTAATTAAATGTTCTTCTCTTTTCCAAAAATAAGTGTTAGTTATATAAAGGTTGCAAACTATGCTAAAATCTAAAATTGAATTTTCCTATTTATTTCTAATATCAAATCCAAATTCTCCATATTTTTTATAATCCTACATTTTACTCCTTTAAATGACCATTTAGATCCTTTCTAATAAAGAGTTTTTCACTAATGGCTAGGTAAACCATAAATTAAACTATTAATTTTTTCCCAATATTTCTATCTTGCCAAACATATGCACTAATTATATCAACTATTTCATTTTCTATCAAAAGTTTAATCATCATAATTTTATCTTCCATCCTTATATATTATCTTAACAACTCCATTTCTTAACTTTTTATCAACTATTATTTTAACTTCATTTTTACACTTATCTTTTTTCGTATATTATAATTTAAAACTAGTACCTTCAACTACCTCAGATATATCTCTTACCCATTTAGTGTCTTACAAATATAATATGTTAATTTTCATTTTTAGCATTATATCCGCTAATTCCATCCAAGCTCTTTCCATTCAAAGTTGTTAACCTAATTAACTTTGGTGTTTTGAATTGCTTCTTGCCAATGAAGCATGTGGTTCAAGCAGTTCAACCAGGGTAGGTGGTTCCATTGGCCAATTAATGCTTAAATCTTGTGTTGGGATTCTCACGTTCGCTTTCAGAACCTCCTTCGTCATTTGCTTGTGTACTCATTTTCTCTAACGTAGTAGGATGGAGAAAGAGAAAGGAACAATTACACACAACACAAATTTTATGTGGTTCGGTAACTTATCTACTTTACAGAACGGTGGTGGGACTCCTGTTGCTTTAGCTTACAAGTTTTTGATATATACAAGCGTTGACTTACAAGTCTATGGCAGCTCTTTCCTCTGCACACACACAGCTCACTCTCAGACGGATGTCGTTTCTCTCTCTTCACGTACGCAAGTACTGCTCTTCTCTCACCAAGCCATCGTTACCCTTCAAGGGTTACAACATGCTCTCTTATATAGAGCAACTTATTACACCCTAAGAGGAGATTCAATCTCAACCGTCGATCTGAAACCATCATCAACAGATTTGATGTAGAGTTACAAGAGAACTTTGTGGACCTCTGTAGCATTAACTTCAGTGGCTATCCTTCCTTCCAGTGGCAGATTAGATGCTTCCGGCGGCCGATCCTCTAGCCGCTCCTTCACCTCTGCTAGTTCGCGCTCATTGTCCGCCAACCCATCTGGTTCACCACCCAGTTGCCGATCTCCCAATTGGCTATCGGACATCTGGCCAGACCTACAACCACTCTTTTCCTCTGCCAAGGACTAGTCATAACAGTACGACCATTAGTCTACGGTTAATCGTAACGTTACGGGTTTTAGTCTATAGCCAATCCACGCCTGTAACTTTACGGACCCCCAACAACTACCCCTTCGATCTTGCAGTTGACCGGAGGCACCCATTCGCTCGATCCTTTGGCTACTCCACGACTTCTACTTCTCCACAACATCTTACCTGACCACAGGTGTCGGCTACTGCCTCCTATCAGCCAATTGTCGCCTACAGCCACTGGCTTTCTGCCAAACTTTTCCCGTCAGGTCAAGCTCCATGGCTTGTTCCAACTACAACCTGCTAACCAACCACAACCACCGGCTGCTCACTCCCATTAGCCAGTTGCCACCTACATCCAGTTAGGCTCCACACACAAACCCCAACAATCTCCCACTTGGAGATTGACCCGGCTTGTCATTAGATGCCCCCTACTTTCATCGGCTGTCGCCTGACTGTCCATTCGGTCATGCTCCACACACAAACCCCAACAATCTCTCACTTGGAGACTGACTCGACTTGTCTACAGCTACCGCCTGCCTCTCCATCGAGTCAGGCTCCACACCACAAGCCCAACAATCTCCCACTTGGAGACTAACTCCATGGCTTGTCTTTCTTCTTGAGTTGTCCTTCTAACTCCGTGTTTTACAGGCTGACACACAACCTCTACAATGTTTTTCCAAGCTAACACACAACCCCCGTAGTGTTTTTTCAAGCTAACACACAACCCTCACAGTGTTTTTCTGGGCTAACATACAAACCCTATAGTGTTTTTCAGGCTAACACACAACCATATCATACCTTTCATTGGTGACACCAGAGTTTTTGAAATGAGCTGAACTCTGCTAACCCTGGACATTGTTTCCTTCAACCAGCACATCTTTCGACTGTCGCACCTGAGACTCCCAAGCGCTTACAGTCTCCCTCTAAAACAGGCTTCCATCGTCAAGTGATGGATCTCTCCTAGACCTTCCCATGACCATTGGTGGGCCTTCCTGTATTACTTTTGGCTCTCCACTCCATCCCATATCGTGGACGAATTTTGCTTGCAACACCCCTCCGTTGGCTGACATTTCTCCTAGAACCCATCACTGAGCTGGTAGACCCTCCAGTTGCTCAGTCTCGTATACTGGTTGTCGCCTCTGACATTCCAAAAGCTGATTCTCTCTTAGCAAGCCCTCCTTCCTTAAATGCCACGCCCTCGCATGCTCTACCAAGGACATTGTAGAGCGTCCCGATCTTTTTTCCCTCGGCCACTGTCTCTGTTCCATTGGTTATTGCCCATCGACCCCCACCTAAGTCCTTATGGTAACCCTTCTGATCCAACTAACTTATCGAGATCAAGTTTCTAGATAAGTCAGGAATGAATTGGTTGCCTTCCAACTCCCACTGACCTCCGTTGATTAGTTTCTTCACAGAGCCCTTGCCAAGTAAGTCAACGTTCCTCTTGTCTGCAAGGTGGACTTCTTTTGTGTTGCGTTGAACCCAAAATCATTTCTATCAAATTTCTCCACTATGAAGTTGCTCTTAGCCATGACTCCCACTTTTGTTGAAACTCGCTTGCTTCTACTCGACTGTCAGTCTGTATAGCCGGTTGCCATCCTTCTTGTCGGACATCGCCTCGTCTGGACACCCTCCTGCACCTAGCGACAAGCCCCCTCTAGATTTTGCTCTCTTCAGTCGGATGCTAACCTGCTTTGGATGGACGTCAGCTCCTTCGTTGTAGCTGCATAGAGATGAACCTTCTCAAACCTACCCTTTGATACCAATTGTTGGGATTCTCACATCTGCTCCCAGAACCCCCTTCGTCGTTTGCTCATGTGCACGTCCTCTTTGACGTGGTGGGATGGAGAAAGAGAAAAGAACAATCATGCACAACACAAATTTTACTTGGTTCGACAACTTACCTACTCCACGGAACAATCGTGGGATTCCTGCTATTTCAACTCACAAGCTTTTGATGTATACAAGCGTCAACTTACAAGTCTGCAATAGACCTCTCCTCTGCCAACGACTAGCCGTAACAGTATGGTCATTAGTCTACGACCAACCGTAACGCTACGACCTTTAGTGTATGGCAAATCCACGCTTGTAACTTTACGGACCCCCATAGTGACGACCCTTCATCTAGTTGTACCGGCAGCTGCCCCTTCGATCCTACGACCGATCGAAGGCACCTGTCTACTCAATCCTTCAACCACTCCACAACTTCTGCTTCTCCACAACATCCTACCTGGCCATAGGTGTCGGCTGTCACCTCCCATCAGTTGGTTGTCACTTGCATCCACCAGTTTTCCACCAGACTCTTCCCTTCGTTAGGTCAGGCTCCACGGCCTGTTCCAATTGCAACCTGCTAGCTGACCATAACCGTCGACTGCCCGCTGCCGGTTGCCACCTACATCTGGTCAGGCTCTATACACAAACCCCAACAATCTCCCACTTAGAGACTGACCCGACTTGTCGTTAGATGCCCCCTGCTTTCACTGGTTGCCGCCTGACTATCCATCTGATCAAACTCCACACACAAACCCCAACATCTTGTCCTTCAATTCAAATACATGGATGGTAATTAAGACATTGTTTGTTTATTTACAATTTTAGTAGTGTACAATATTTACTATTGAAGTTGCTAACCCTAAAGTTGCTATAGTATAAATAAACATAATTGCATCACATAGTATAAGTGATTGGAGCTACAAGAGTTAACTCACAAAATCTCTAAATGAACATAACTTTAGTTACTATTTTTTCTGAATATGCTCTAATATAATGTAAATTTTACTTCATTGGATGTGTATAAATTGGCTCTAATAGCATATTAAAATTCCATTTCAAAATCATTGACAATGGGTGAAAGAGTTTTTTATATTTTAAGTCCAATTTTATTCTTTACTTTTATCAATGTGAGATTATTATAACACTTTCATTCACTTGTGACTTATTTTTAACTTTTTATGCCTATAAATGCCTACAGTGAATGTACATAAATTGACTCAATATCATATTAAAATTTCATTTCAAAACTAATTACCAATGATAAGAATAATTCTTTATATATTAAGTTCATTTTATTTCTTATATTTATCATTATGAAATTATACTAACATAACTAAAAGTGCATTTGTTTTTTATTTAACTTAAAACTAACTTCAATAACTATGAAAAGTTGAAGTTGAAAGTAGTGGAACAAATAATATTGAAATTGTATAATAAATTACATAATAAAAGTTTATATACGAAAATTTGTGTAATAATAATGATTTATAAAAATTTGTGTAAAACTGAAGTTAGAATTCTTAAAATTAAAATAAACTAATAATTTCAACGAATTCCAGTTACAGTACAAAAATTAAAATTAAAAGTTAAAACGTCAACAAATACAATCCAAAAATTGCATATTGATGACATATTGTAGTGATATTTATGTAGTGCTATACCTAAGGAGATGATGTCGGACTTTTTATTATTTTTTATAATATTAAAATAAAATCTTACAATATTGTAAAAAGTGATAGACTTTTTTCTTTTAATCTTTGATGTCAGCATTTTTTACAACGTTATAAAATATTGTACTTTTTTTATTACAATAAAAATAATATTTTTTACAATACTACAGTATTTTTACATTTTAACTTTTTCGCAAAAAAAATTATTATAAAAGATTATTTATGTTTAATAAATTATTATAAAAAGTCAAAAGTACATGGTGAATGAAGCTCAATTTATGTTTAACGAACGACCCCTTAAGGCGTGTTTGGGTGGACATTCAGATGAGTTGGGTTAAGTTTTACGATTTTTTAGAAATTATATAATTTATAAATAAAAAAGTAATGATAATATTTTATTAAAAGTTACGATGAATAATGAATAAAATATGTAAAATAATAATGAATAGTATTTATTATAATAATGTGATAATAGTATTTTTTTAAAGTTGTAACGAATAATGAATAAAATATGTAATAGAATAATGAATAATATTTATTATATTAATGTAATGATAGTATTTTTTTAAGAATTGTGATGATAGTATTTTTTTAGAGTTATTACATCTAATAAATAATGTAAAAATTATTTAATAAATAATACTATAAAATATTATAATATATAGTAAAAAATGTGATTACACAGTAATAAACGTCTACACAAACACATGCTTAGATAAATTGTTGTAGGCTCCTCAGTACCACAGAGTTGTCATGTTTGGGTGATTTGAGTTTTTTTGGTGTGTTTCACAAATAATTTTTTTCAAATTTTAAAATTATTTATAATATTATTATTATTCTAATATATTATTTTTATTATCTAAATTACTACGTAATTTAATTCCATTCACAAAATTAATTTTAACTATTACTTTCTCCCAACTCTTAGAATTAAAAAAGTTACTCCCATCATGCGATGGAGTAGTCATGTCTGTATGATTTGTGTTTTTTCAACGTATTTGGAATAAAGATTGAAATATGTGTTCACATGAAAATTTTTTAATTTTTAAAATTATTTTAATATCATTATTATTACATAAATTTTAAGTATAAATTTTTATCACTTAAATTATTATATAATTTAACTCTATTCACAAAATTAATTTTAACTTCAATTCTTTCTAACTTCCATAGTTAAAAAAAATTTCCTCGTAAACGCTTGCATAATGGTCTTATTTGGAAATAAATAGTTTAATTTATTATTATTATTATTATTATTTAAATTTTAATATATAAATTTTTATCTTATAATTTATTATATAATTTTAACCATATTTATAAAATTACTTTTAACTTTAACTTTCCACAATTATTAAAGCTAAAGTTCATCATTTCCAAACAAATCTAATATATCCAGACTTCCGAATTACTGTTGTGCTGCTTTTCTTTAAATAAAATGAGGTTTTTGCAAAACAAAGAAAATCTCAAAGGACCGTAAACCAATGGATGTGTTATCGTTAAAGCGAGATAGCTTTTAAAAGAGTTTTCATTAAAATTTATAGTCTTGAATTCAAAACTTATTAACACAGTAGATATAATAATTTTTAAAAAAAAATTGATGAATGTGTTTGTTTGTCGGAAGATTTTAGCATTACGCATTAGCAACAAGAAAAGATTTTAGCATTCACATTCTAGCACACACTTTTACACAAAGATAGTGTTGATTACAATCACTAAGGACCCATTGGATAATATTAGGCGATTCTTTACTGTTACAAAAGATTTGATCATTACCAAAAGTATGGTTTTTATTGTTGAAATACATTTTCAAAAATTCTTGAACAACGGGAGGATAATCTTTTATAATATAAAGATAAGTTTTACCACATTATACTTAATGTAAGACGATTTTAATACTCTTCTGCATTTGTGACGAGTCCTCAAGTTAATAAGTGTTTACCTTACGAGGCATGTGTCATGAATATGTTTTGATACCATGTGAATTTTTACCTTACTAAAGTTAATTAGTTAGTGGGAAAAGATTTATAAGTGATATAAAGATCTTAATTTCACTCGTTATTTTTAACGTGAGACTATTTTTTCAACATTTATGATGATACTTTGTGATGACCTGGCACAAAAAAGACATTTATGAGATTTGTGTGAGTACGTTTAGTTATTCTGGATCGGTGACTTGCGTCGGGCCACGTGTATGCTGATTATAATGTAAATGTGAGAATGTGTGTGATAAACGGTTAAATGTCGTTATGTTTGTTGTAAACAGTCCGATGGTGTTGTCATGTTTTGAAATGTATGAAACGCTGTTTTGAAATCTTCGTATTTCTTGTTTCTATCATCTGGTATTAGAGCATAATCATGTGAATCCTTGATCCTTGCTGTGATCGGAAGTTCTGGACGTGATCAACACAATGAATAGCATGGTGCAGATCTCTGTGCCGACTCTTGATGGGAAGAACTATATACGTTGGGCTAATCAGATGAAAGTACTCTTAGATTATCATGAGTTGTTAGAAGTGATTGAGAAGGGTGTTTCATCGCTGGCTACAGATGCAACAGAGGCGCAAAAGGCACAACACAAGGAATTGAAGAAGCACGACAAGAAGGTGTTGTATCTCATCCATCAAGGGATGAATGATGAGGTATTTGTGAAAATTGTTGATGCTACTACGTCAAAGGGTGAGTGGGACATTCTAGCAACATCATTCAAGGGTATCGAAAAGGTTAAACGTGTGCACTTACAACCTTGAAAAGGTAGTATGAACTACTGCAGATGGAGACCTCAGAAATTGTTACGGCGTATGTAAGTAGGTTATTGGCGTTAACCAATCAAATGAAAATGTGTGGAGAAGAAGTTCTGGAGGGCCAAAAGGTAGAGAAGATCCTACAATCTTTGACTCTCCATTTTGAGCACATTGTTGTGGCCATTGAGGAAGCACACAATGTCATTGAAATGCCAATTGAAGTACTTACTGGTACTCTACAAGTACATGAACAAAGGCTCAATGAAAAGCAGATGATCAAATCAGTCGAGCAAGCCTTCCAGACACAAACATCTTTGAAGATTGATCACTCCAAAATACAACAGTTCAGTGGCAGTGAGGGTCGTGGACGTGGTAGAGGATGTTACGGTAATAGATATGGAGGTAGAGGCCGTGGGAGGTACTTCTCAATCTCAGGAAACTCAACAAGAGAATGCTGAGCATCGAGGTAAAGGAGCATTTTGTGGTCGTGGCAGAGGACGAAGTAAGGCTCATGTTGAATGTTACAATTGCCATAAGTTTGGTCATTACTCTTATGAATGTTATAGTAAACCAAAGGAGTAGACCGAAAAAGGTGATGATGACATCAAAGTAGAAGAGAACTACTCATTATTGATGGCAACAGTAGATCATGGTGAGTCCAATAGTCACTTGTGGCAATTGGATTCTGGTTGTAATAACTATATGAGTGGCAATAGAAGCTTGTTTGTTGATCTTAATGTTGTGAAGACCAAGATCTGATTTGCTGATAATAGGTTTATTGAAGCTTGTGGAAAAAGAAGGATATTGATTAGAACCAAGGATGACAATCATAAATATATCTCAGATGTCTTATATGTACCAATAATGAAGAACGTACCAATAATGAAGAACAATCTTCCGAGTCTTGGACAACTGTTGGAGAAAGGCTATAATCTTCGACATATTGACAATTAGTTGATTGTTTTGAATCGTACTGGAGTAACAGTTTTAAGGGCAGTACGATTGAAGAATAGGACACTTCAAGTGGATATCATACATGATGTTTATGTATGTTTGAAGACTACTGTGGAAGATAAGGTTTGGTTGTGGCACCTTCGTTATGACCACTTGAATTTCAACAATCTTAGGCACTTAGCTAAGGAATAATTAGTACATGGTTTGCCCTTAATATCACACACTGAACAGTTATGTGAAGGTTGTACGGTGGGAAAGTAAAGTAGATCATCTTTCTCAATAACTAGCAACTGGAAGATTACTCAACCTTTGGAGTTAATACACTCAGATGTTTGTGGTCTAATGAGTACCAATTCATATGGAGGGAATATGTATTTCCTCACTTTTATTGATGATTACTCAAGGAAAACATGGGTATATTTTTTGCAGCAAAAATCAGAAGTGTTTTCCTATTTCAAGGAGTTCAAGGCCTTGGTGGAAAAACAAAGTGGGTATACTGTGAAGACTCTAGGGACTGACGGAGGAGGTGAGTATATCTCTAGTGTTTTTAAAGATTATTGTAAGGAAGTAGGCATCAGACATGAAGTTACATGTGCATACACACCTCAACATAATGGTATTGCTGAAAGAAAGAGTCAAACTATAATGAATATGGCAAGAAGTATTTTGGAATCTAAGGGCTTACCAAATAAATTTTGGATAGAGGCAGTTGCATGTTCAGTTTATTTGATTAATAGATCCCCCACAGTTGTACTGAAAAATTTAACTCCAATAGAAGCTTGGAGTGAGTATAAACCTAATGTTAAACACTTGCGAGTGTTTGGTTCTATAGCCTATGCTCATGTACCTGCACCAACTAGAGTCAAGTTGGATGATGGGGGGAGAAAAATGCGTCCTTATTGGTTACATAAATGGAAGATATAAATTATTTCACCCTTTGACACAAAAGGTTATAATTAGTCGAGATGTGGTAATTGATGAAACAACCTCTTAGAATTGGGAGAAGGAATCATCAACCAACCAAAACACTCACTCCAAGGTTTGTGTCTTTGATGATTTACTTTTAGTAACCAACGTTCCTGATGCCAATACAGAACGATTGTTGATAGGTGAGTCTTCCAATCAACAATATGAGTACACCTCCACATAAGAGCCAGATCAACAACAGGAGAGAGCTGAACGTCCACAATGCAATCGTCAGTTGCCTTTGGCTTTGAGAGCTTATGAAGTGTCTTGTGTTACTAAAGATGATGATTGTGAAAGGTTACATTATGCTTTGTATGCTAAAGCAGAAGAGGTGACAATGGATGATGCGTTGAAGGATGAAAAGTGGGTGGCTGCAATGAAAGAAGAATTGAATGCAATAGACAAAAATTGCGTTTGGGAATTGATCACATTGCCATCTAAACATAAAGCCCTAGATGTGAAATGGATGTTTAAATTGAAGAAAAATCTTGATAGGGATTCAGTTCAATACAAGGCTAGGTTGGTGGCAAAGGGCTATGAACAGCAATATGAGATAGATTGCATTGAGGTTTTTGCCCCAGTTGCAAGAATTGAAACTGTTCGACTGATATTTACTTTGGCAACTCAGAACAAATGGAAGTTGTATCATATGGATGTGAAATCAGCCTTTCTAAATGGACCTCTAAAGGATGAGGTGTATGTAAAACAACCTTCGGGATTTGCTCAATTGGTATTGAAAATAAAGTGTTCTTGCCGAAGAAGGCTTTATATGGGCTTAAACAAGCTCCTCGTGCATGGAATGAGTGCATAGATTCATTTTTCATGGATGCTAGATTTAAGAGATGCATTTCTAATAATGCAGTCTATGTGAAGATTGTTGAGGAAAAGACCTTGATAGTGGGTCTATATGTTAATGACTTGGTGCTGACTAGTAATGATGAAATGTTTATTGCAAATTTCAAGCAATTGTTGATACAAAGGTTTGAAATGTTTGATTTGGGAATGCTCTATTACTTCTTGGGTTTAGAAGTAAAACAAGATGTTGATGGTATTTTTGTCAATCAAACCAGTTATGTTCAAAATATATTGAAGAAATTTCAGATGGAAGATGCAAATCCATGTAAGACACCTGTGGAGGTTGGGACAAAGCTATCCAAATTTGAAGAAGGGTCACTAATAGATCCTACTTATTTTAAGCAACTTGTAGGGATGTTGAGATAGTTGACATACACACGTCTTGATATTATGTATGGGGTTGGCCTGATAAGCAAATTTGTGGAACAGCCTCGCAAAGCACATCTGCAGGTGGCCAAAAGGATCATCAGATATGTTAAAGGAACACAACACTTTAGGGTGTATTATAAGTTTGTTGATTCGATTGAATTGATTGGCTATACAGACAGTGATTGGGGAGGTGATGTTGATGATCGTACAAGTACAACTAGTTATGTCTTCAGCCTTGGCTCTACTTTTTCATGGCAATCCAAAAAACAAACAGTTGTGACTTTATCTAAATGTGAGGTTGAATATGTTGCAGCAGCTACAGGAACTTGTCAAGCCATGTGAGTTATGAATCTGTTGAAGGAGCTAGGTGTTCCCGTCACTTTAGTTTGGCGAAAAATCTGATTAGTTTGGCGAAAAATCTGATTGGGCATGGAAGAACTAAGCATATAGAGACAAGGTTTCATTTTCTTTGTGACAAAGTACAAATCACAAAGAAAATGAGGTGTTGCGTGAATTTTGCAAATCGAAAGATCAGGTTGCTGATATTATGACAAAGCCACTCAAGTATGATGCTTTTATCAAACTTAGGAGTCTGCTTGGCATATGTTGTAAAGCCAATCCAGATTAAGGGGGAGTTTGTGAGTACGTTTAGTTATTCTGGATTGATAGTTTGTGTCTGGTCACGCGTATGATGATTATGATGTAAACGTGAGAACGTGTGTGACAGACGGTTAGGTGTTGTTATGTTTACTATAAACAGTCTGGTGGTGTTGTTATGTTTTGAGATGTATGAAATGCTGTTGTGACTAATATTAAATTTAGAGCTTTCCTTTTCACTCGTCCTTGCCTTATCTTCATTTTTCTTGTTTCTATCAATTTGTACTTTTTAAAAAGATAGAAGATAAGGTGGAATGATAAGAAATGATACGTAAAGTTTTACAATTTTTCGTTATTTTCTACCATTTTAAAAACTACATACACCCCCCGTTATTGTGATGACCACAAAAATCGTTAAAAAAAAATTTAATAACGATAATACACTTTGGTGATGACTTTGATAACCTTTTGGCCGTCCCAGAAGGTACTTTTTCTTGTAGTAATATCTACAACATTATCTTAAAGTGTGTTCACGAATAAATTTTGTTAATTTTAAAATTACTTTTAACATTATTATTATTATATAACTTTTATAAGTTATTTCATCCATATTATTATGAAATTTTAACTTTATTTATAAAATTAATTTTAATTTTAATTTTTTGTAACTTTTGAAATTAAAAAAATTTATTCATGAACGCATTAAAAACCCATGAAAAAAGTCGTGTGTAATGAATTAATGATCATCACTAGTTCGATAATCACCCATGGTTAGACGATGACATCGTTTGTTTTAACTTTTTTTGCAAGATAGCGTAATTTTGTAAAGTAGTTACAACTTTTTGTTAATAAAGTAATACGAGATTTTTATTGTATATTATTGATTATATATAATAATTATAGTAAAATAAAATAAATAATAATAATTGTACTACTTCAAAATTTACACTTTGAAAAAGAAAATACCCTATCTTATCTTATTTTACTTCAGTAACAAATACAGTCTAAAACTTATCATTCATGGTACTATTGTAATAATTATTACTTATACTGTAGCTGAAATAATAAAATACCAATATTTTTAAAACAAACATGCAATAAGTTGCTCTATTTTCAGTAAATATTCTTTTAGACTTTGTTTAAAAATTTAATGTCATACATCAACGGTTGTAGTGCGTAATATTAGAGGTGTCGGCATGACACGACCTATACCTTTAATGTATGGTTTGTAATACGAACAAATATTATTTATGTCGGTTAATTGTATAATTTTGATTGACTTTTTTAATTAATTTATTATTTATATATATTTAATATTTAAATTAATAATTAGATTTTAAAAAAATTATTTAATTAACAAATAACAACATTCAATATTCAAGTATTTAACCATTAATATTTAAATTTAATTTAACAATCAATGTGACAACATTCAACAACTTAATAAATAAGACAACAATGTATATAATTAAATTAAGTTTTCATTTATTAATGAATTACATATTTTATATTTACATTATTACAAATTTACAATTACATTTAAAAAAAATTTACAACAAAATTAAATTACATTTTTGAAAAAATTACAAATTGAAAAATAAAAATTACAATGTTTTAATTATGAAATATTTAAGTTTGTGAGTTGCTCGATAAATTCTTTAACTTGATCTTGTTCACGGAGTCGAGCAAGCTCCCAATCTTTTACACACATTAATGCTTCTATTATATCTTCTTTAAGCTTGCATCTTCAGTCATCAAGTACGTTATCACTCATACTGAAAATATGTTCACAAGCTACTGAAGATATTGGAATTGTTAATAAATCATTTGTCATTATTGATAATATTGGAAAAATTATTGATTGTTGCCTCCACCAATCTAAAACATCAAATATATTTAAGTTAGCATGTTGAGTAAATAATAATGATCGGTGATTCATTGAATTAAAAGTAATTAATTCTTATCTAGATACTATAGGATTATAATTGTATAATGATGATGTTGAAATATCTTCATCAAATCTTGGATCTTGTAAAAATGTCCAAGAATCTAAAGATGGTCCAACATTTTATTTTGGTATTGTGGACATTGGTGGAGAAGAAGGTTTTATTCTTAATCCATATATTTGTGTGTATAAATCAAACATTTGATTTAATTGTTCTTCTATTGTAGTAACATTTAATCCTAAATCTACACCTAAACCCATTTGTATTCCCTTAATTAATTTACTAGCATATCTTATTTTACACCTAGGATCTAAGCATGCACTCAAAATATATAATGTAGGGATTTCATTCCAATATTTTAAAAAATTTTGTTTCATGTTATTTACTATTGGTTGGAAAAATGGATATACCTTATATTTATTAAAAACTTGTGAAATATTATATAAATGATGCAATGCATAGACAATGTAGAATAATAAATTCCTGATAATCTAACAATTGTATCATAAAAAGGTTTTTAAAATTCAACAAAACATTTTACAATTTTAAAATGATCATCATTTAATTGTTGTTGATAATCATCACAATAATGATGATTATACAAAGATATTATTGGAATTTCATATGGTAATACACTTTCTAACATTAAATATAATGAATTCCACCTATGTTGAATATTTAAAGAGAATTTTTTATGCGACATTAGAAAAGAATCACATGTTTCATCAAATTGTTGCTACTGCTTTCCTGAACTAGTTATAAAACTTACAGCATTCATAATAAATTCAATATAAATTTTAATTTCTTTTACACCTAATTGTATAATAATATTAATTATGTGACACATACATTTTTAGTGAAATAATTTAAAACCATTTGGTGGACTTATTCTAGTTTTAAACATTGGTATTGTTGCAGTATTATTAATTGCATTATCAAAAGTCATACTACCTATTTTATTTTTAATTCCATATAAATCAAAATTTTTCATAATGTTTGCAAAAATTGTTTTAGTAGTATGTGGATGTTGAATTTTTCTAAATCCTATTAATCTATTTTGTAAAATCTAATTTTGATCAATATAATGTGCAGTTACAGCTATGTACCCATCCTTAATTCTACCCAACCAAATATCTGAAGTGCATACTATACATGTCATTATTGTACTCATAACATTAATAAGTTCTAATCTAAGCATATTAAATGAACTCATAATATCTGACCTAATAGTATTTCTAGATACATATTTATATTGTGAACAATATGCTTTACTAATATAATTATCAAAATGTTTATTTCCTCCAAAACTTATTGGTAAATCTTCTTGACAAATAAATTTAGTATGCAAGTCCCTAACCCTTTTAGAATCATTAGTCCATGAACTAACACTACCCTTAAGAGTAAAAGAAAGTTGAGTTTGAATAGTTTTATCTTTATTCCTATTTTCACATATACTAATATGCCTAGTTAAATGACCTGTATCACCAGATGTTTTGCAAGAGAAGTCAGCGTTACAGAGGTTGCAAAAGGCTCGTTCCTCTAAAGTGTCATCTGCCATAGCTCTAATCATTATTGTGTACTTTGACCAGATGGAAGTTCTCTTCCGAGACTTCCTCGATGGCACAGTTGAAGTTGAAGCTCCATTAATCTCCATTGACGGTGTTACTTTAGCTTCAGGAAAGTTTTCTTAAGGATATCCGTAGCCTCAAGAATTTTGACCTTGCTAGTGGGCCATTGTTTGTGATTTGTGAAATGTGAATTGAGTGAGAAAATTTGAGAAATTGAGAATTGAGATTGGAGTGGAGGAGATGAGGAGTTGGGTGGAAAAAAAAACCCAACTCTCTCAATTTATAGAGAAAAGTTGAGGCAGCAGCCGATTGTTGCACCCGACCATCGGCTGCCCGTTGCATGGAAGCGGGCCGCCCGTTGGCCGTTGGATGCGGTAGCCGGCCACCCGTTGGTCGTTGCACGTCTTGCCCATTGCACACCCCACCTATTGCACGCCAACCCTGAGGATCCAACCGTTGCACCTTGCAAGCTATGACGCTGGCCGCTCGTTCCTCTTCTTCTTCAGTTCTTCTCTTTTTTAGAGTTAAGACAAATCAAACTTCAATTCTTCACGCTTCACTTCTTCTTCAGTTCTTCTCTTTTTTAGAGTTCAGACAAATCAAACTTCAATTCTTCACGCTTCACTTCTTCTGGTCTTCCCTTCTTCTTCTCTCATCTTCTTCAGTTCATAGTTCTTCCCTCCCCTCTTTGGCTCTTCTTGTCGTGACCTAGCTGCTGGCCCAATTACCCGATGGCCAACCCAATGACCTAGCGGTCAGCTCAGGCACTTCGACTCTTTCTCTTCTTCTTCTTCTCTTCTTCAGACTTCAATTCTTCATGACTTCACTTCTTCCAGTCTTCCCTTCTTCTTTTCTCATATTCGGCTCTTCTTCAGTTCTTCCCTTCCTCTCTTCGGCTCTTCTTTCGACTTCCGGAGTTTTGGTCTTCGACTCTTCTTCCCAGGAGTAGGACCCAACGTCGCGACTTGGCTATCGACCCAATGACCTAGCAGCTGACCCAATGACCCGACGACTGGCCTAGGCAAGGTTCCCCAACCTGCCTGCCCGGTCGCCCGCGCACGCGACCGTTCACCATGTCAACCGCATGACTCGACGACCGATCCCCCCCCCTCTCGCGACCCCACGACTAGTCCCCCCGCCAACCCACATGGCCTTCCCCCTCACCCCCTCCAATAGCCTACCTTGTAGTCTCATGCTAGGCCAGACCGTGCCTATTTCGTGCTGGCATACGTGTTGTGTCGTTGACCGACATGGTCAAACTATGCTGAGCCATGCTAGGCTATGTTGAGTTATGCCGACACGGCCCAATTGACAACTCTAGTAATATATTTATCAAATAATTTTAATATATTATTACAAAAATTATTATCCTTGTAAATCATGTATCTTTTAAAAAAATATAAATCTCATATTACTTAATTTTATTAATAGATAAATACTATCATAAAAAAGTCAATAAATGAATATTTGTAGAGTTATCAAGTGGATCGTGCCCAATTGTACGATCAAATTATGTTGTTGACCGGCATAACCTAATATAGTCAAATCATGTTATTAATTGATATGATATAGTTTGACTTTTATGTTTTCATGTTGACACAATACAACATGTTTTTGGTACAATATGACGTAAAAATAATTTTGTAATTTTTTAAAATTTTGTATTTATTTTTATATATTTTTATTAACTTGTATGCATTGTATATAGCTTGATGATTTTGAGTTTGTTAATAGTTGATATATAGTTACACGTTCAAATTTTATTTTTAACTATCTTTTAATATTTATAAATTATATTAATATTTTATTAATTATTAATAAAATTAAAAATTAAACCGTGAGCAACATCGTTGAGCTAGATGTTGAACTTTTAGCATCCTCATGTGACCTTGTTTACTTAAGGAGTTGTTATTACGTATCTTTATTTTTTATTATATATCTTAATTGTGTATAGTGATATTTATCAATTACTTTAAAAAATTTACATTGTTTAATTTATTCAAAATATAAACCATATTTTATCTTACCTTACTTTTTAAACGTAGTGAAACAAACAAACGAAAGAATCAGGTAGGGTCGTCAAATGGGAGGAAAAAAGTGATTACACGTAAAGATTTAAGAGGCGGGTGAGCGCATTGTTTAAGCATTACCACAAAAGCTCTATTTGTTTAGGAGGTAACTAATATGTATTTTTATTTTTTATTATATATTATAATATTTTATAATAATATTTATTAAATAATTTTAATATTTTATATTAAAAAATTATATCATAAATTATATATTTTCTACGATAACTTGAACTACATCTTACTGTTTCTACCGTGCAGCACCAAAAAGGAACCTTGTATGCCATGATAATTGAGTTACGTGGATTTTATTTTATTAAAATTAATTTATACGTAAAAAAAATTTACGTTTTAATATTATGTAAATTTTATTTTATTAAAATTAATTAACTAGTAAAAAGAATTATAAATTATATAAATATGTCAATTTTATTCATTATTTTTAACATATGACTACTTTTCAACGTGGGATTTGGGATTTGTATCGTTTCTTCTTCTGTGTAATTTTGCCTGGTTCTTTGTTGGGCTCGCGTCGTTGGGGATCTTTCCGGCGAGGGTATTGAAATAGGAGAGAAGAGGAGGAGGGAGGTAGGAAGATGGGATCGGAACCCACTGGTCCCTGTCGGTGCGTCGGTCTTCCGCAACCTCCTGGTGCGATCTCTTTACTGTCGTTCACGCGATTGCTACAGCTAAGGCTCCAAGGTTCGTCACGATTCACCGGCCAACCATTCTCTCCCCTTTTTGCGGCAACCGTCCCCACCCCCTCCCTCCTCCCCCGTCGAATGTGACAACGGGGAGCAGAACGGAAGTGATGCGAGTGAATCGATAGGCGGGATGTAAAGGAAGACGGGAAGTGCAGTGGTCGAGTGGTCGCCGGTTCGCAACGAGCAAAAGGCGCGGAGCAGGGGTGTCCCTTCCCTTTCCCTTCTTCTCCTCTCTTCCGTGTCTCTGTTTATTTTTCGGCCGACGAAAATGTTTCTTCTGCCTGTCTTTTCTTACGCCCAACGAGTCCAGTCGGTTGAGGACGGGGACGTCTTTGCCAGTTCGATCATCGTCTTCTTCAGTTCGCCAGTCGTTTGCCGGTCATCGTCGCCGGAGAAGAAAGGTTTGCAACAAGGGGAAAAAATATTATAACCTAAAATAAGAATAAATAAATAAATAATAATTTTTTTATTTTTGTAATATTTTTTGATTTTTTGACTTTTTATTTTCTATATTAAGTATAAATAATCTTAAAATTTTATTGACTTTTGTGATTTTTTATTTTCTTTTTATTTCTTAATTTACTATCATGTAATGTACAAAAAAATATTCTATATGTGGATGATGTAACATGGGAGTTCTATTTTTCCATATAATAATCCTTTATCCAAGATTTTACATTTTAATCTATTATTAAATACGGGAGCACTCTAATTTTGTCCGTTACTTTTTAGTGTTTGTAGTTAAATTTAAATAATTGCACCTTTTTTCAAAAAAAAATGCCTAAATTATATAAATTTAATTTTTTATAATTTGTAATTAAATAGTTTAAGGTCTCCACCTGACTCTTTTAGTTTCTTGTATATTAATTAATTATTGTCTCCCTGCAACATATAACCTCCCGAAGATATGACTAAAGTTACGTATGAAATCATGACTTAAGATGTGTTTGTTTAAAAGGTAAGGTGATGTTTTTTTTTTTTTAAGAAATTATATGATTTACGATATAAATTTTTGGTATAGTATTTTTGATATAAAATATTGTTAAAAATATTTGATAAATGTTACTATAAATAGTTAATATATATAGCAAAAAATGAAGATACATAATAAGTATTGTTTAAACAAACAAAATCTAAAGTTGGTGTTCCTGACCCACAAATTTCAAAAATTGGCACATTTTACATATTTTGTTTTTGACCTACTTAATTTAAATACTTTAAACTTTAAAATAAAGTATCTTTCCATAATTGTAATTTAAAACTAATTTCTACCAAGTTTTCTTTTCTTAATTTTTCTTATTTTATCTATAACTAAGATTAATTAATAGATGGACCCAAAAAAGACCCTCAATGTAAACCTATATCTATTACAAATTCCTTATTTTTTCCTTCCATTGTTTTAAAACTAATAACTACTCTTTTATGTTGTCTTTTATAATATCAATTTATCTTGAAAACACTAATTTTCTTTTCAATACTTATCATGATAATTTTCTATGCACCATATCCTAAGTTTTTATTAAATCAAAGAAAACTATATAGAGGTCCTCTTTCTTAATTCTAAAATTTTCAGTTAGTTAAGTAAATGAATTACTTGATTTCAATTCAAATTGATTTTTTGTGATTTTCATAATAGAATTTGATCCATTAACTTGATACTACAATAATTATCACAAGAGGATTGATTTTGCGTAATTAATTACAAGTTAATGGATCAAATTGAGATATCACTTTAGTAATTAATATCATTATAACTTTGCCTTATTTTAATTTCAAAATTTTTTAATTTATCTTTACTGTGAACCCCGAACACCTACAGTAAAAATAACTTTTTTTGTTTTACTTTTAACTAACTTACTGTAAAAATGATTTTTTTTAAAATACATTGAAAAAAAAAACTCTTATTTATTTAACTATACACTTTTATTTTTTATTATACATTTTAACTATATATAATAATACTTATCAAACACTTTTAACATTCCATATCAAAAAATTATATAAAAACGTATATTGTAAACTATGTAATTTTTTAAAATATTAAATCCTACTTTACTTAGATTATGTTCAAGAGTAATTTTTTATATTTTCAAAATTACTCCTAATCTTATTATTAATATACAAATATATTTTAACATATAAACTTTTATTACCTAAATTAATAAGGAACTCATTCTCTAGTAGTTACTTTTAGACAATCTAGATTAAATTTAATTAACTATATAAAATAAATCTATATAGTTACGATTAACTTAACAAAATACTGTTCATCAAAGAAATTCATTATATACAGAAAAGTCTATATAATTTAGTTGTAACTATACAAATTTACTTTGTATAGTTAAACGGTAACTCAAATGAGTATTATACATTGGAAAAAAAATCTTATAGACACGTGATTTGTATAATTAAATTATAACTATATCAACTTACTCAGTATAGTTAACTAGATTTAATCTAAATTATTTAAAAATGATACCACCAAAGACAATACTCTAGTGATATCACTAAAGTGTCATTTCTCAAATTAATATATAATTTTAATTTTATTTATAAAATTAACTTTAATTTAATTTTTTAACTTCTGAAATTTAAAAAAACTGCTCGCACACTTGAAGTAATCGTTCAGTGGCGGTTGTTACAATCACAGCCTTCGGCATACGACAGGGACCGCCGTCGTTACCTGCGCTGTGCCGGCGGCATCAGCCGTCCTGCACTTCAGATCTCTGTTCTCGTTCCGTCGGAGCCTGGTCTCGAACGCTTGCTTGCCCCAATCCCGAGGCCCTTCTGTCGTCGATCGACCTTCAACGGCTCAATCGAAATTTAAAATTCGAAACCAGTGAGGCATACCCATCATCGTCCCCTTCCTCCGGCGCATGCCATCCGTCCGCGTATATATAATAACCTCGAGCCCCCCATGCCAAGCTCGCCATCGATGGGCAACTGCGCGGTGAAGGGCACCACGGTCTACCACTGCTCCTCGGATTGCACGACGGCGGTGAACTGCAATCCCAGCCGGGGAAGGAGCAGGAGCAGGAGGAGCAGCAGGAGGAGGATGGTCGGAAGTGAGAACCACCACCGTCCCCATGTCACCTGCGTTGTGACGGAGTCCATTAAGTCCCCGTCCCTCAACCACGACACTCATGTCGTCGGCGGCGGCAGCAGCACCCACCCGTACCTCCTCCTCCCCTTGGCTCCCAAACGGACGACGCCCATGCCCACGCCCACGCCCACGTTGGGGCAGCGCTGCGACGTCGTCGGACGCCTGGAGGTGCTGCCGTCCACCGCGAAGGGTGTGTGGAGGGTCAGACTGGTGATCAGCTACGACCACCTCAAGCGCATCCTATCGGAGAAGGCGAACACCGAGGCGCTGATCGAGAGGATGAGGGCGTTCGCCGGCACGGCCACCTGCGTCGCCGCGACCGTGCACGTCGCTCGTCCGACGCCCGCGCTGCAGCGGCTGCATCCGCGCGACGATTTTTGAAGCAATATTGTAATTATATCTTCGAAGAAGTATTTTAAAAAGTTACCTTTGTTGATATAAGAATTTTTATAAAGTTTTAATTTTATTTTTGAATAATATATTTTTTTATAGGATGTAATTAAATTTTATATTAATATAATAGATATATAAAAGAGAAATATTATTTATAAGTAAATATAATTTTTAAAAAATATTTGCAAGAATATTATATTTTTTGTAATTTTATAATACTTTATTTTTAAATATAATTTTTATGTAATATTTTTTATTTTTCGTTTTTTTTCTATTTTGTCACTTCTCTCTTTCTTCACCTTTTTTTTATCTTTTCTTTTTGTTTCTTTTTTCTCTTTTTCCATTCACATGTTTCTCATATGCTACTTTCCTTAATGCAAAAGAGATGAAGGTAAATTTTTCATAAAAGAAAATAACGAAGTCAACTAAAAGCAACAAGTAGTTCAAAAATCTAAAAATGAACGACATAAAAGTAAGTCAACTTTCACGAGTTACTATAATAACACAAGTAGATATATTTATTTATATTATTGTAGAAATTACAGAGAAGTCTTGTACGTGAGAGTTTGCATAATAATGTTAATGACAATACGTAAAATTTATATAAAAATGATTCTATAATAAATAAAATTAAAAGACGATATTCTTCGATGTCATGGATTTTACTATGTTATCTTCTTGCATGAAGAAGTGATGAGTTGGGTGGTAATGAGCTCCAGAACGAATCCTCCGATTTTGTTGAAATTTTGCTGTGATATTAACGCTGCTTCTTGTACAATTTATCTCTAATCTAAATTTAAAAAACACTCCTAGGTATCAAATAAATAAATAAATATAAGATTAATGTAGACATAAACATTAACAATATGTTACTGACAGCTTCACGTGTGAAGAAACGTTTTTATTTTTTTAATAGATAGAATTTACTTTAAATATAAACCCTATACATTCATTTTAAAAAAATAAAATATTAGATACAATTTAAATACAAACAGTAATGTAAGGGTTAGTGTGTGTATATATATATATATAGCGTTGCTAGAAAATCTTTTTATTAATGCAAATTCGCTAAAAAAAGTTCTGTAGAGAAAATTTTAATGATTTGAAAAGAAAATTCTAATATAACGTAAAAAAAATTTCAATAGTGTAGAGAAAATTATGGTAATATTTGAAAAAAAATTTGGTAATTCAAAGAAAAATTTTCAATGATACTTGAAAAAAATTCTAGTAGTGGAAAAGAAGTTTGACAATGCATAGAAAGAATTTCAATAGTACTTAAAGAAATTTTGATAATTTAAAAAGGAAATTTCGACAATTTAGAGGAAATTTCGATGTTGCAAAGAAAATTTTAATGGTACTTGAAAAAATTCCGATGATATAGAAAAAGCTCTGGTAGTGTATAAGAGATGGTGGTGCAAAGGAAATTCTAATCGTTCAAAAAAAAAATTCTGATTAAAAACTCAACTAAGAATAACACTTTAGTGACACCACTAAAGTGTTATTTCCCATATATATATATATATATATATATATATAGAGAGAGAGAGAGAGAGAGAGAGAGAAAGGAATACATAGGTATACACATAAGTCACTTCTATAGGTATTACATCTAAGTTGTCCGATCTCGATTGAATGATGCAAGCAAGGACATATTAAATCACTAAGACTAGAGGTGCCTTTGGATTCAACATGATAGCATTTCATATTTTCATAATAACATTATAATTACTAATCATTTTTTTATCTTTGTTAACTCATTAGTTTCTTAATAAAATTAACTAATTTAATGATAATGACTAATGATGTAAGATCATTGACTTGGTTAAATGTCATATGTTCAAATCCTTTCAAATACTTTTTATGTCAAATCGTGTTGTTAACCATTGACACAACCTATTAACATCTCTATATCAATTTTATTAAAGTTGTTGAATCATATCAAATATAAGAATGTTTTCAAACTTTTATTTTTGGAGAAAATTTTCTTAATGTATAGGAAGATGTATTGTCAATTGGTTATTATAAAAGATTTTTGTATTTACAATTGATATCATGTGTTTACTCAGAGGATCATCTAGAATTTTGCATATTTTGAACTAGTGACCTGATTCAACCAATTTTCTTCATATTACAAGTCAAGATGTGGAAGAAAAAGAAATGTTCCACAATGCAAATCACAAAGTAGGCACAAAAACTAATCACCCTAATTTTTGAAGAGCCAACCCTACATTTATGGGGTCAAGGTCTCCAATTCCTTGTGATTTTCATTTTCATTACAAGAAAATTTTATTGTTAAAAATCAATAAACAATATTTTTAATTTTCAAAAAATTATAAAATTTAATTAACACAATTTTACAATTTTTAAAAGTAATAAATGTAAATGTTTAACCCTACAACATAAATTTAAATAAGCCTTAATATTAAATCACTGAGATTTAATTTTGACTATTATAATTTTTATTTTCACATACAAGCCTCACATGAATTAAAATTTTTTCAGCACACAGCACCTACAAGAACATTTTAACTCCTTAAAAAATGACTTTGAAGTGTTAAATTACAAATTGGCCGGAAAACAAACAAGAGAGGAAGAAGAGATACCTGATTTGCCATCACAAGCTGCGAAAACACTTGTTTTAAACCACTGAAAAAGAATCAAAAAATGTTGATCAACAAAACTTAGATTACAAAAGCTTAAATTGCATTTGTTAAGGCAACTTCCAACTTCAATTATTGTCAAACATTGAAGTTGAAATTGATGCCAACAAATACATGACATTATACAGTAGCTAAAGTTGTAATTAACATCTAAAACCAATATAAACAGTTGATTTAGAGAATTCATGAAAATCTACCTTACCACAACCTGTCGTAAGGGTTGTTCTAATAAAGAATTAAAATTAGATGCTACACAGATAAATACAACCTATTAGAGTGGGTTAGCATGCCATTAGGATCATACACATCACTCTATTGAACAATATTCACATCTAATTTAACACTTGCTTACATCCAACACCAAACTTCCAACAGAGTGGGCACAGAAAACAAAAAGAGAGAAGACCCAAGGACTTAAGAGTACTGAGTCAAACATAGATATCATTCGCATCCACTTTTCAAACGAAGGATCTTGCAAACCAAAATAGAGAATGCGTTGTTGCGATGAAGTTCTCAAAACACTGCTTGCCCGGGCCATTTGCTCACTGAAGCTTCTCAATTGCGGCTTCAATGTCAGGAACCGCATTCTTAAAAGCTGCCCACTGATCAGCTGTCAAGCTTATCCCTGAAGCAAAGCAGAAGTTTGAGATGGTGAATAAAATGTTGGTATATACATAACACGTGTTCCTAATGGAAATGAATTATCACAGAGAAAACCAGGTGAAGCATCGTTACAAAAGCACGGTTGGAAAACTAGAAGACCTGGATAGATCTCAGTTCCACAAAAGCATTGTATATTCTAGAAAAAGAATAAATATCAGAAATAAACAAATTCGATTGGTGTATGTTATGACAGTGCACCCAATTCCATGAAAAGAATCAATTGAAATTGTGATTACACCATTAAAATGTCATTCCAATGTACAAATACATCACTCGGCCAAAAGAATAAGATCATGCAAATGTCAACTGCGAAATCCTGAGGCAAAATATCAGGGAAACAGGCAATTATTTTACCACGAGTGGCATAGACAGAAATACAGAAACATGTTATCTGACCTACTAAATTATTTAAACATATTTGTAATGTGGTGTTACTTTGTAGCTCTCCTATTAAATTATCTGACTTTTTATATGCGGAACCTAATTCATGTGACACTGTCTAAAGAATAAGTGCTCTTAAAAGTTATTAAAATATATAGGGTAATAAAATGGATATTAAATGATATCTAGGATTCTTAATTTTAAGTCTATTTAGTTTTCCAAAAAGAATTTGTTTCTTTCAATTTAATGAAAATTATTGCAAATTGCAAACACAACCCTATTTTTTTCATATTACATCTGAAAATGTATTAATAAAAATAAAAACAGAAAAAAGAAAGTATAATATGATAATTTTATTTTATAATCTCTTTATTAAGCATACATAGATGATACATGCATCAAACCCGTTAAGTTTACTAGTATCCATCAGATGACATGAGGCAATAATAAATTGTGAATTCTTTAATTGCTTCATTCACAAAAAAGTTAGATTGATTTTCTCTGGAAGTGGTGAGCTCATAGAGCGTAAATTATTATGCCTTGTCCTATTGCTTCTAAAACTTTCAATTGTATTGCCCAACTGTCAGACTTCTATGTTTCTGCTACAACAAGCAAAAATGTTTTTTGGCCTAACGAGGACATTTCACTTGACTACCCAAGTGACCAAGAATGACTCCTAGATAACAGTGTTTTATGGCTCACAATTCATCAACCATTTTTTAAAAAACAATTCATCAACCTGCTCAATGGAAAATGAATTGGATTTCACTGATTGTGCAGGATAAGCTATCCAAGAAAAATTGCTAATAGCCACACAAAATAATTTTATGCCAAATTTCTAGGACAAGTGGATAACCAAGCTTGGAGCCTCACAAATGATTATACAGTTGATAATGAACTTTTTCTTACTGGTCAAAAAGGATTTTCATAATAACAACAATAGTGCTAGTATGATGAAGCTGAGATGAATTCTCAGAACAAAGTAAGAACAACAGATTGAACGCTTTTTGCATTTGCGAACTGCTTCCATACAGTGTGATTATATAGTTGATAATGAATGTTTTCTTACAGAAAAAGAAATATTTTCAATAATAACAGCAATATCAACGCAATATTTTAAAATAGCATCAGCATGACAAAGTTTAGACGAATAGTCCAGATAAGTTAGAACAGCAGGTTGAAAGCTTTGCAAAGCTTCCCAAGCTGATAATAGGCATTCCAATGGTAATATATATACAAAAACTTCAAACTTTTGCTCTTTTGGAACAAGAAGGATTTCAAAAGAAAACAACTATAACTGATCAGTGTGAATCTGGTAGACACTAAACTCATTTATTATTTTAAAACTTATGTAATTGTTGTTCTTCAGCATAAAATGAGAAACAGAAAAAAAACATGTTTTTTATGCATTTCATATTCCTATGGATTTCAGGTTGCAAGCTATTAGTTACTCATGCAATACCTCTGAGACCCAAATTACAGTTGTATTATCAATGATTGACATTACTTATTCCTAATGAACCAAACGATAGTGAAGTGCTACTTCATATTCACAACCTCACAGAACCATTCCAATAGAAATCCCTCATTCGAGCCATGCTACCATGTAACAACTATTGCAACACTACGAGGCTACAAGTAAGCAAAACAAAGAAAATTTACCGTTCAATGCGCATGTTTCAGGTAATTATTAATCTAATCAGCACACAAAAGTAGGCAGCGCCAATTAAAATGGGAGGAACCTTTGGAGGACGGGAGCTGTTTTCCATCTTTCTCATAAAACTCCCGTAGGGACACCAACATCCTCCCTCTGAACTCCTGGATCGTCACCCTTCTCTTGTTCGACAGCTGCAACATTCCAACTAACACCATAACATCAGCGAAACCTTATTTGTTAAAACTCCTATCGCTCGAAGAATCGTAAATGCGAAAAATCTCACATGGCAAACGATGAGGTCGCCGTTATCATCGACCTCCCTCTCCTTGCTCCTCTTCTCCCCGCCCCCCTCCTCATCGTCCTCTTCGAACGCCTCCCCCACCGCCGCCATCTGCGCCTCGTTGTCTACTTTTCTTCGTCCAGCCACCTCCTTCTTGGAGAGAAGGAAGGACTCGACAACCTGGCGAACGAAGAGCTTCCGGTCGGGGATGGAGAGATCCATCCCTAGGCGAGAAGAGGCGGCGTTGCGGATCTTATACTCGGTAGTCTCCTCCAAGTCTGCGTCGTTGAGAATATCCAGCACCGCCTCTTCCACCGTCTTCTTCGTCTCCTCGTCCATCACCGCCGCCTCCGATGGTCGTGGCGGCGGGGGCGGGGTTTCGCGCTAGGGTTTGCGATCTCCGAAGTCCGAACGACGAAACGAGGAGACTCAACAAGATCCACCCATTTGTTTTTTATAACGTTCTTTTTTAACCAAGGTTAATATCATTATTTTTATTAAACACTACGTAATTAAAATTAAGTTATTTTAAAAAAATTTACAAATTTTTTTCAAATTTAATCACCGTATTCGTAATTAATGAAAAATTAATTAATTTTTATAAGTTAATTAATACAATAGTTCGAAATATACGTATGCGAGTGAATTTTTAAATTTAATAGAGAAAGAGTACACACGTCTTTTTAGGTGAAGAGAGAAAAAGTTTTAAATTTCACCTACATGAAAAAGAGTATTTTGTTAAAATACCGGTCTTTTAATACAATCGTCCAACCATTTATCATAAAACGCCTCTTCTTTCATTTAAGTTGATGAGAGAAGAGGCGTTTTATGATAAATGACCGGACGATTGTATTAAAAGATCGACGTTTTAACAAAACACACTTTCTCATGTAGGTGAAATTTAAAAACACACACTCTCTTCACCTAAAAAGACGTGTATACTCTTTCTCTCTTAACTTTAAAAATTCACATTTCGAACTATTGTATTAATTAATTTATAAAAATTAATTAATTTTTCATTAATTACGAATTCGGTGATTAAATTTGAAAGAAGTTTGTGGATTTTTTTAAAATAATTTGATTTTAATTATGTAGTGTTTAATAAAAATAATTCAGGGTGGATTTTTTTTAACTTAAATATTAAGGTGGATTTTTTAAAAAATAATTCGATTTTAATTATGTAGTGTTTAATAAAAATAATTTAGGGTAGATTTTTTTTAAATTTAAATATTATGGTGAATTTTTTTGTGTTAAAATAAATAGACTACTTTTACGCGGGTGTCATCCCATTTGCCACTGATATTCCCTCCTCCTTCACCTTGACTTGACAGCTAGGAGACTCCCAATCGTTAAGAGTTTTTTTTTGATGCAGGAGTTTTTTTTTGGGACACTTTCTCTCTTCATCAAACACCCATTCAACTTTGATCCAACGGATGCCTACAGAAGTCACTTCTGTAGGTACCTACAGAACTATTTTACCCTTATATCTAATACCTAATTCCTGTTTGATTGGACTTTTTTTTATATATAATTATTTTTTTCTTATACATTATAATATTTTACAATATTATTTATAAAATAATTTTTACATTATTCATTAAACATAACGATTCTTACGCAAAAAAAAATTATAATCGTAATTCTTAAAAAAATATTATCAATAATAAATATTATTTATTACTCTAATATATAATGTATTCATTATTTATCATAATTCTCTAATAAATATTATCATCATATTATTATAATAAATACTATTTTATTCTTTTTACATATTTTATTCAAAAATGTATATATGGTAATGCATTATAATAAAAAATGTTTTAAGTTGTGACATTAACTTAAAATGATGTAATTTATTTCACAAATGTATATATGGTAATGCATATTAAAATGTGAGAGAATATTTAAATAAATATTTTTTAATAAATAAATATTTATTTAAATATAAAATCGTAAAGTTGAAAGTAGGTAAATATTTTTATACATTTTAAAAAATATTTTTTATAAAACAAACTCTTCAAATATTGTTATAAATATTGTTGAAAAAAACTTTTTAAAGGTAAAATGGAAATTTTAAAAAGTTATTATTTCAACAAATAAATATAACTTTTGAACTACTGCTCTTTTGAAATATTACTCCTTCAAAGTGTAGTTACAGTATCGCTTCAAAAATTAGGAACTATACATTGAAATTGAAACAAATACATCCTAAGTGGATGACATCAAACACTACATTAAGTTTCATTGTAGACATTTATTATATTTTACATTGATTTACATACATGAGAATACAAAATAATCAACATTTGTATGACATATTCACCGCAAGATCTAAGTAATTTTAGGTCTATTTGTGCCCTTAGAAAATAATTTCATAGAAAATCTAACAAATCTAAAAAATAGTTTCTAAGGCAATTGTTAGAAAATGAAAAAAACTTGATGATAAAATAAGATGATTAAGAATTTCTTTAATAAGTACAGCTCTTACTTTATTCTTAATAAAATTATTTTTTCTAGCTTCTTACTGAGAGCATTACTATTCGTCAATGTAAATAAAATTTGTTTGTTTGCACCGTTTCAACAAAAGCTTGTATGAAAATTTTAACGTAATTGTTTCTCGTTAGAAACCTAGACTGTTTGAAAGGATATCTTCAAATGACTATCTATGGGTATATTTGTGTATATAGAATTAGATAGAAATAAGTTGAATTGAATGGAATTGAATTCAATGAATAGTTGTTCGTATATTATACAGAATTGAATAAAATTTGAAAATTTGATGTTTATGTATATAACAGAATTGAATAAAATTAAATTTATTTTTTATTTAAAAATACTAAAAAATTAATATATTTTAAATTTTAATTATTGACTTTTTAAGAGATGCAGAAGCTATAGAATGTTTAATGAAAAGGAGGTAGATAAAGAGATTCCGCTCAATTCACAAGATGAGAAGTCGAAATTGAATTCTGAATCCTCTTTTTAAATGAATTATGTGAATAAATTGAATTCCATGAATAAATTAAATTACATTAAAGAATATCTACAGACATCTTCAAGAAGTGAAATTCAACAAAAAAGGCTTGTGGAAATGGGGGTGGAGAAAAGAAGAGAAGTGATCAGTGAAAAGAAATGAAAAGTGTTTATATAAAATAAATGAAATTTAATTTTAATGAATTCTATAGATATAAATAAATTTTTAATATTTATTTTTTCATATAAAATGGATGAAAATGAAAATAAAGAGAATCCAGCGAACTTTTGAGGTGTTAGTGTATAAAAATTACAAGAAATTGAAATCATCACACTACTTTTCTGATTTTAACGTAAAAACCAATATTCTACACGTGACTCAACATGTGATGCAATCATAGCATGGAAAAGGTTATATTAAATATAACATTTTGTTTAGGTGAAAATAAAAAGCGCGCACCTTTTTAAAAATTCTATACACTACTACTTGATATATAACATATTTATCAAAAAAAATTAATATTTTATAATAAAAATTATTATCATCATAAATCATATACTTTATTAAAAAGTGTGCATCTTATCTTGTATAAGATGTATTTGATTGGAGAATTTTACGATTTTATAAAAATTACATCATTTACAATGAAAAAATAATAATAATTTTTAAAAAAAATTATGATTAATTATAAATAAAATATGTAAATAAATAATGAATAGTACTTATTATATTAATGTGATGATAGTATATTATTTTTTCGATAGTTTAAATAATAAATAAAATATGTAATAAAATAATAAGTAGTATTTATTATATTAATATGATGATAATATTTTAAAAAAAAATTGTGATGATAATATTTTTTAAGAGTTATTATATCTAATAAATAATAAATAATTTAAAAATTATTTAATAAATAAGATTATAAATAATACTGTAAACATAGTTATATAATATCAAACGTCTAACCAAACACATGCATAATCTCACCTTTAAAACAAATATACCTCTTTTTTTTAAGTGATAATATTTTTGTCCACAAAAACAACTTCAAAGATGATACAAAATACCAATCAAATCAATTGAAAGTGATTGATTAATAACTTTTTTCTATTCTCTCGTGGACTAGTGTGGAAATCTAATTTAAAATTAATTATAGTTGAACATCAAATCATATAATATATAAAGTAAAAATTTATTTTTATCAATGATGAATGATATGTCTAAGATTTCATTTATTTTTAACTTTACTTGGTGTAGAGTTAATTTTAAAGTTAAAGTTAAAAATGATTTTAAAAATTATATTAAAATTACATAACAAATTGTAAAATAAAAATTTATATAATAATAATAATATATAAAAATTTACAAAAGATTAAAATCCATCATTTTCGAAAGATATCCAAATTCTAACTCAACAGTGACAAAATAGTATTTTCATGCAGAAGGGCAGTTTAGTTGAAGCATCGTCAATACGTGAAGCCACCACAGTCACCACACGCCAAAGTCATTTAACACGTACATGTCTGTTGCATGCAACCCAGCCAAGAGCAGATAAATGCCAAGCATGCTGCTGCTCTGAAACCCCGCCGCCTGACCTTATATTGTTTGCAATAAAATAATCAAAGGATCAAGCAGGGGCCAGCTGATCTGAGGTACCATTCTTCAAAGTTTTTTTTTTTTTTTTTTTTTTGTTGTTGCTTTCTCTCTCTTTTTTAAATGCTTTCTTCTCTGACATTGGCTGTGGTTTTTCCACATTAAGAAATTGCAGATGAGAGTGAGAGAGAACCACCCATGGTCCCATGGCACCTGCAAAAACATCTTAAGAATGGTGTGGTGGTGAAACACCACTCAGGCACACATGGAAGGAAAAACCTAAAACAAGTGCTACTTGGGGATGCTCTGCTCCCAACAAAAAAGGGCACCTGAGAAAGGATTAATCTATTCTGACTACTCTGATTCCAATATAAAAACTTTGCTTATGGTGGTGATATATTCTGTTTATGTTCCAATCCATCATTATTTTCCTTCAAGTTGAAGAGAATGAGTAAAACATGGTTCCAACACAAATAAATTACAGTTAAGGACCAACCAAATTTCAAAGCATCACAAGTAGCACAGATCTAAACTAATTTTAATTATCATCAGAGTAGACTGAAAGATTTCAAGGCATCACAAGTGGCATACATAGATCTAAACTAATCACACCTAAGAGATAACCTCGTACTCTAAGCCCTTTATTTCTTTTTTGGTTGATGGTAATATTTTTCTTAGATTCAGATCAAGATCACTTCTTCGATTATTCTTTTATCGTAATAATCACTAGAACAGACAACCAGTTCTAAATGGATTCCTCTCGAAGACAAGAGCTTATTGAAACCAGAAGAAAAGGACCTCAAAAGGTACCAAGCTCCACCATTAAGGTTATATCTTGGTAGTTGAAAGATCTTTTATTAAAACTTATGGTCTCAGGTTCAAGACTCCACTAACATAGTTTAAAGTAATAATTTTCAAAAAAGAAGAAGCACCAAGCTCCAAAAGAAAGAGAAGTGATAAAACAGACACTGCACTTTTTTTATTGATGTGGTAGAAAGATCAAATTAAGGCAGTCCAAGACAAAGAGAAGAACTTCATGCATACCCAGTAACATTTGCTTATGTGCAAATTACGGAAAAAGCAATGGAACCAAAATGCCTCAATCATAGAATAATGTGCAGAAGACAAAACAGGCGCAGGCTACAAAACCATGCTCATTTTCAAGTCGTTAAAGCCTACAGACATACTTGTCACATGTATTGCAAAGGCATGAGTTTTTGGCAGAAGAAGTTTGAAGACATTTTTATGGAGTTTCAACACATGAATGCAGTGAGAAAGAAAATTGATTTCCACTAGTGATTTTTTAAGAGCATGGTGATACCAAATGAAGAACAATTGATGATAGATTAAAAGCCTGAAATAATCTACATGTGTTAACATCCACCTGTCAAAACTTGATGTGAATGTGAAAAATAGATTTAAAAAAGAAAAAAAATAAATCAAATGGACTGCTTGTTTACAACATTTGCTAGTTTTGGGAGCAAAAGGAAGCAAAAAAGATCCTCATGGAACAGGAAGAAGAAAGACACCACCTTGGATTAGTAGATAGGGTTGTCACAGCAGTCAGCTTGAATCCACCTATAGCTACCTGTTGTGCCGTCTTAAAAGGATGGCACTTTGACAACAACTATACCCACAAACTAGAATGCACAGGTTGAAGGGGACATGGTATGGTAGAGCCATACGTTTGGGTTGGCTCAACAATCCAACACAAAACAAATAAAATGTTAGAACTTCAAATCATAGAAGGCATGAACATGTATGGAGTAGAGAAACCAAAGCTAAGCAATCCTGCTCAATTCATCTCTGTTACCTTGTTGGTGCTGCTGATTTATCAATCCAAGTCCACATCTACAAGCTCCTCTTGTCAATTCCCAAGTAATGATGGCCGGCAGCTACCTGAGCTACGCGGAAAATGCACCCATCAGCCTGTCCTTCACCACTTGCTCAGATTCTCGTGGCTTGATCACGAAGCTGTGGAAGACCATGTCATTCACCACAGAGAATCTTGTATCGACAACCTTGATCTGAGCTTCTTTGAATACATTGATGACCTTAGAAACAGGGTGGGACTCCAAGGGGCAGCCTACACTCACGACCACTTCATCTTGCCCTGTTTGAACATCGATCTCTGGGCGAGGCATTCGCACCACACATCTCTGTCTCTCTGATTCCATGTCCCTGACCTTCTTCTGCAGATCGGTGATGTAGGATATGGCATCCCCAAGAAGAGATGCCTTGTCCATCTTGGAGATGTTGGGCACCACAGCTCTGAGCGCATAGAACCTCTGGTTCAGCTTCTCCCTCCTCTGACGCTCTGCTTCCACATGGTTGAGAGGCTCCTCCCTCCCGTTCGCCGGCTTCCGGCCCCTCTTCCTGGGTCTCCTCTCGTCGGACAAGGGACCGGCTCTGTCCTCCCTGCACGACGCCTCCATGTCCGGCCCTGCCCTGTCTGAGCTACAGAGGCGGGGAGGAACCACGGGCACCGCGCCTGAAGCAGTCGCGCCGGAGAAATCGATCTGCCTGGTGGTCCGCTGCTGCTCCGGCGACGCCTTCTGTAACGAGAAGTGATTCACCTTGTGCCCCTCCTTCCTGCCGTCGCCGTGGTGAGCAAACGATCTATTTGAAGCTTCTGCTTCGTTGCCGCCCATCACGAAAACCCCAGCGCCGCCCAATTTTCGCTGCAAGCCATTCACCGCCGGAGTGGGCTGGCTCCAGCCGAGAAAGGGCGGAGCAACCCTCCGGAACGGAGTGAACGCCGTCCTATCGCCGCCTTTCGCCACATCCCAGGAGTGCTCCTCCTTCGTGGCGGCGGCGGCGGCGGTTGGCTTCTCCGTCGACGGACCCAAGCCGAGATTCAGTTCCTTACCGAAAATCTTCTGCAATTCCCCCTTCCTCGTCTCACAACCGCCACCGCCGAGTGCCAATCTCGTCACATCAGCAGACGCATTCTCGCCCGTGTTTCCGGCGCACAATTCAGACTTTATCCTCTGCAGCAGTTCCGCCTTCTCCGGCATGACAACCACGGACCCCAGTTCAAGCACCCCGGCGACGGATGGCACGAACACTATGGTGCGAATTCCGGCGGACCTAGCGAGAAAGCCTCTGAAGCAGTAATCGTAGCCCCCCGCCTTCGACCTCACATCGGAAATCCACATGTGCCTGCCGGACAAGAGCACCCTTCCCGGGGACCCCTCGCCGCAGGGGAAGGAGAAGTACATGGACGCGAGGAAGAACATTTCCATGTCCGTTACCCTGTCGAGATTGAGCGTGTAATTCTCCTCCTCCGCCATTCCGAACACCATGTGAAGCTTCTGCAGAACCTTCTTCTTCATGACCTGCTTCATCTCATCCACCGCAACCGTAGCCACCTGGAGGCGCTGCGGTTGCGGCCGCCGCTCGGCCTCCGCCTCATCCCCCTCCCTCGGCTCCCTGCAGTACCCGTCCCCCCATCCCAGCACCGTCTCCCCAGCCTTGGATCTCGAGATCTGCCAGAAAATCGCGTAATTCCAGGAGGAGCTCGGCTCCTCCACGAACTCCACCAGCTTGTTCTGCAGCATCCCGTCGCCATCCCCCACGGCCGCCACCAGCCCCTCCGACGCCGCGTGGTTTGTCGTGATGTAGTCGAACGCCTGCCTCCCCATCACCGCCACAGCCATCTTCCTCTCCTCCTCCGTCCAGATCGGCGCGCCTCCGCTCCCCATCTCCGCTCCTCCGGTGCGCAACCTCCAATCCAACCCCAAAGTTGTTTAACCCCGAGGAGAAAACAGCCACCGGACCGGCCGCCGGAGATCTGAAATGACGACGGAGGGAGGGGAAGGAACCGAAGCGACGACGATTTGGGTGGATTCTTACAACGCAACGCCTGGTAGTACATGAGGTGATTGTCGAACCTGACGCGACCATCTGGTACGACACCCCCCTTTTCCGGCCTCCGGATAGGTCAGTTTCCTTATTTGGGCCGAAATGCGGAAGGCGTGGGCGAAAATATAACGTGTCACGTTTTGCACGAACATTTTGCTGAACGTGCCACGTTTTCCTCTGTCTTGCCGTTTCCGTCGCAGCATTATTATTATTATTAGGAAATTAATTTTCTAGTCTAATTTTAAATATTATATATATATATATACACATAGTACATGATTTAATGTTTAATAAATGAATGATTCAATGATAGGTGTATTGTAAGAATTTTAACAAAAATATTTACAATTTTTTGACTAATAAAGATGAAAATAAGAAATAATCGTTAAAATTATTCAATATAATGCTTCGTAAGTACAAGTTTAAATACCCATATGATAAAGATTGTAGTGTATATGATGATAGAGACAAAAATTATGTTGATTAGATAAATTATTAAAAAATTTAAATTTAATTTGAACTATTGAATTAAAGTACCATTAAAAAAATAATTATAGTAATACCATTCATACACCTTACGAAAATTTATATTTAATTTTAAAAAAATTTAAAATATTTTAAATTTTTAATATTTAATAATACAAAAATTTCTAAATTTTCCTAACACAAATCCCCATAATGCAAACTCGGGAAAAAAATTTCAAATGTATTTTTACATTGTTTTAAAATTTTAAAAGTAATTTTTATAATAAAAAATATTTTTAAAAATACAAAATCGTTAAATTGGAATTCTTTTTTAAAAAAATAAGCATATTTAATAAAAGAAACTCTTCAACCATTTTTAATAAAATAAATATTTTAAAGATAAAATTAAAACTTTACAAAAATTACTTTTCAACTACAATTTTTTTTCAAAAGCATTGCTCATTTCAAGAGCTGTCACAATATTACTTTAAAAACTAAATGTTGTACTTTGAAGTTGAATTAAATGTACCTTTTTTGTCTTTTCCTTTTTCTTTTTCTTTTTTTGACTTCTTCTTATTTTTATTTTCTTTTGATTTTACATATCAAGAAAATGTAATTTTACTCGTGAAATTATAAAAAAATAAAATTTTAACTCGTGGAGTGCACGAGGCCGTTTTAAATTTCAATATAAAAATACAAATATTAGATTAACATAGACATTTTTTAATTTTATTATTTTAAAATTTCAACAAAAAAAAAAAACCGTGGAGTGCGCCGTGCGCGAGGCCGCAGCGTCCCAGCCTGCAGGTAACTGGTGGTGGACGTCACGTGTGTCACGTCAGGACTGTTAGTATTCTATTGTCCTTGTTGATAATGATATTTTATAAATATTTTTAATATTTTTTTAATATATTTATTTTAAAAATAAAATTAAGTAAAGTGATATTTATATTTAAAAAAAAAATTACGTAATTTATTAAATATTTGATATAATTTTTTATTGTAAATGTTAAAATTATTTAATAAATAATATTGTAGTAGAAGTATATAATGAAAAATTTGTAAATAAGTAGAACCATAAAATATGATTACTTTTTTATTAATTAAATCATCTGCTCTTCTTGCTGTTTTTCGGAAAATCTAAAATTTTATTTCAATTTTTTAAAATTTTGTTTGTTGTATAATACAATTCTACGTATCACGTGTTATCAAATAGTATATAAATTAGGAATCTTTAGTAATTCATTGATTTTTTATAGTAATGATCGCAAACACCTAACTTGAACCTAAACTCTACTAACTTTGATTTTTTATAGTAATTTTTTAAACATAAATAATTTTTAATAGTAATTTTTTTAAAATATTATTATATTATAAAAAATATTAATTTTGTTATAATAAAAAAGTGTATACTTTTTTATAACGTTGTAAAAAATGTTGACATCATAAAAGATGTTTTGGTTTTAATAAAGAAGTATACAATTTTTGTAATATTGTAATTATTCTATTGTAAAAAATAAAATAAAAATTATTAACATATGTAAGCATTAACATTGTAAGATTTATTTTAATATTGTAAAAATATTCTCATTTTAATAAAGAAGTACGTAACTTTATAAATATTATAAAAAATATTATAACATTATAAAAATATTAATTATATTAAAAAAATATTATTATTAATATTATAAAAAAATTTATTATATTAAAAAAATTGTAATTTTGTTTAAAACGGAAGATCCGTCGATCTTTCGATGTTTACTTTTTGCTTTTTTTATATGTATTTTTTTAATATTTTTTTAAAAAAAACATCAAGCCCGTGCAAAATGACGTCAACTCCACGGGACCGAGCGCAGCCTTGAGTTTTATCATCAATCTTATTTATTTTTGATAGAAAATATTAAAAAATATTATCGATAACCTTAACGAAATTCAATTAACTTGGAAAGGTTTCTTAGGAGAAGTTTGTAATAATTTTTTAAAAAAGAGAAAAAATTTAATTTTTTAAGTATTTATGTATTTTGAAAAATTTTAAAATTTTTTATCACTATAAATATAAACTTTTTCTACCTATTTGGTTGAAAAAATTCTTACAATTAAAAAAATTTCATCACTACGTACTTTCTTAATCTTATGCGTCTTTCTCAACTTCCTCTTATTATTACTTGTAATTACAAGAAAAATATGAAATTATATTTAAAATGTTAAAATATAAAATATGTGTAAATTTTTAAAAATTAATTTTACCGAATTTTCACCATATGTACAAATAATATTTTTTTAAAATTATTTCTATTTTCTTCTCTACAAAATAATTTTAAAATTTTTATTTTTCGTATTTTCGACATGCACGAACGTTAAAGGACTCATTTCTCATATTCCTAAATGTTCGTTTTTCATATTTTGAGAAGATCGTTATTTTGAATATAATGAAAAATCATGAGATTTTTAGTCACTGTTTGAATCTTATTTAGAGTTTTTTTTAATTCTATCTTTATTTTAAAAATTAAATTTGAAGGTGTTTGTATACTTAAAATATACAAAACAATGAAAAAGAACTAGAAAATGATGTAAAAAGAAAATGACAAAAATTAATTTAAATTTCATAGTTTTATTAGTATTTACACACCCAGCGGAAAGTGACAGAATTTGAAATTTAGGAGTGCATGCACGTCTTAGAAAGTGATAGAAATTTTAATTTGATATTAATGTATCACGTATAAATTACAACATTCTTAAATTTATATAAAATCTAAAATTATCAATACAAGTTGATAAAGTTCAAATATATATTTGAGAAATAAAAAATTACTTATTTCTATTATCTTATGCAATTTATCAACTTTTTTTTCATCTTAACTCATTCTAACAGTATTATGTGATACATCATTGGTTACTAAATCACGTGATATTTATTATTATAAAGAAGATAATAAATAGTCATCTATCTAATGTTAGGTGTCAATATATAACGACAGATCCCTTAAGATTCGTCACTAAATACAAATTAAAAAGGATACATTCATAATCAAATTGTTACTTATAAATTTAATGCTATTGAATTATTTTTAAATAATAATAAATATATAGTGCCAATTTTAATAAAAAAGTACAGCAGACTTTTAGTTGGTCAATGGTAATCAAATATTATATTTTTGGAGAGCAGTCAATAATGATATCTATTACTGTGTCAATATTATTAAAGGCACTTACACCAATTGAATATAATCCAAGTATAAAGAATTTTACTAAAATTGTGATATTCAACGACTAATAAAATATTCGGCCTCATAAATAGTTTTTGAGGGTTTTCTTTAAAAAAAGTAATAAAATATTGTAGAAGCTGAACAATCATGAATGATGACAGATTAAAGTAAGTAGGATAAGAAAGCGTTGCCTTTTTCGCAAGACGAGAAGAAGAAAAAATGTTTTATTTTTATTTTTCAATTTTTTTGTAAGATGATAATGAACAAATTAAAGCATGTTAAATAAGAGAGACATGTGGATTATATTACTCCTATGTTGACATTTCTAATTTATTGACGTGCCATAAGCATTTAATATGTATTTAACAATTAGTACCACATCACACGTGATGAAAATGTGATGGATTCATTAGTGGTGACTGTGACAGTGTGACACCACCTAATTAATTAATTAAATTGCATCATCAACCTCATACTTTGGGGAAAATGTACAAAACCACCTATAGAGGAAAAGGCCAAATCCTCCTTATAAATGACTGGAGTGTTTGTATATTTAAAATTAATAAGAAATTATGTAAAATAATAAAAATTTTAATTACTATGCTGTGTTTGATATAAACCTTTTCAGTTTCAGTAGTGTAAAAATGTAATACTTGGAATTGTATTTATTAAATAAAAAAAAATGTATTGATTTTTAGGTCACTCGACAAGATAATAAGGATTTGTATTTGTAATGTTTGTATTTATTTTATAATTTAAATAAAGTATGTAAAATAATAAAATTATATTTTTTAATATTGATGTAATTAAAGATCATGATAAAATATATAAAGAGCGTGTTTGTTCCTATGTATATTCATTTTTCACTCTACATCGTAACATTCTATTATATCATTTATTAAACAATTTTTACATAAATTACATATTTTATTCATTATTCTATTACTAAACAATTTTTACTATTCATTATTCTATTACATATTTTATTCATTATTCATCATAATTCTCAAAAAAATACTATCATTATTTTTTTTATCATAAATCATGTAATTTCTAAAAAATCGTAAATCTCACCTTATCTCAACTCACCGCACAAATAAATAACCTAGAAAAAGTTACATTAGAAAACTCTTATGTCGTTATGACTACGAGAGTGATTTTTTCCATAACCAAACAACATGTTAATTTCATGGCCGCCATTGATTTCCATCTACAGGTTCATGTTGCAATCTTTAAGGCTTATCTGTGTATGTCAAAAATTTGAAAAATGAAAATTTAAAAAATAAAAAATAAAAAGGAAAATTAAGAAATGAAAAAAAAAATAAGACTTTTTATGCATGTTGTAGAAATTTTAAAAATTATAAATATTCTATAATTTAACATTTTAAACATAATTTTGCATTTTTCATATAGTCATGAGTTTAGTTAGCAATGGTTACGAGAGATCGAGTAAGACACGATTTTTTCACATTTTTCAAAAATACAAATACAAATACCTGAAAATTTAATTTGTTTTTCAAAATTTTTCTTTTCTAATATTTCTAAAGGGTACAAACCTCACCTTTTAGAGATGTCAACTGGACTGTATCCATCTAGGCCAACATGGCCCAATATGGTTAAATCATACTATGGGCTCGTCGGCACAATACAGTTTGATGAGTCGTGCTTGGGTCAGTTTTTGAAATTTTTGTGCTAGCAAGGTACGACATGACATGACATGAAAATAATTTTATAATTTTTTAAATATTTATATTTATTTTAATATATATATATATTAAGTTATACATATTGTATATAACTTAGTGGTTTGAATTTCTTAGTAAAAGATGCGTGATCGTAGGTTTGAATCTTACTTTTAGTAATATTTTAGTATTTAAAAATTATATTAATATTATATTAATATTTAATAAAATAAAAAGTATAATTAAAAATTAAATCGTTTCATGTCAAACTTGACTTAACATGACACGATACGAATCCAATTGTGTCGTATCATGTGATCTGGACCATCGATCAAGAAATTAAGCACGATCTGATTTGACATAAATAATGTTAGATCACTAAAAAAAATTCAAGTCATTCCAACAGAATACGGTTCTTTATCACGTTGTATGTGTTGTAAAAGAATAAAATTTGGTTGTAAATACTCGTTGTAACATTATTTTTTTAAAATGAAAAAAAAGCACCGAGACAAAAAAACTATTGTAAAACAATCAATAGTTTTTTTAATGTCCTTCGTTGTATTTCTTTTATTGTAAAATTGTAACGTTGGAATCTTTTCGTATTTGTAACTCTTGTACATTGGATTGTGTATAAATGGAGCATATGGTTGTTGAAATAGTTCCACGTGGTGCATATTGTGCTTATATTGTACTTATATTGTGAATGACGTTCTTTTTATTATCTAAGGACTTTTATAAGTGTATTTTTACATAATATTAGAATAGATTTACATCACATGTCTTATAAGTTACTTCGATTTGAACACTTTACTTGAATAATATAAAGACGACACTTGTTAATTTGAGAGTTCATCACAAATGTGAAAAAGTATTGAAATAATCTTACATTAAGTATGATGTAGTAAATCTTATTTTTATATTACAAATAACTCTTCTTATTATTTAAAGACTTTTAAAAGTACATTTGTACGGATAGTAAAGATAGTCAAGATTCATCACCCATATTGTTTTGAGCTATCCTAACTGGCTACCCTAGAGATGACGCTGCCATGAGTTGGGAGCTAGGGACAACACCAAGAGAGGAGCAGCTGGGGTAAGCCATGAAGTTGAGTGTCTCTTCTTGGGGACCATAATTCATTTGGAATTATGTAATGGAAAAGTGATAATAATATATTTTGAAATTTAATAAATAATATTATAAAATGATGTGATGGATAATAATAATAATAAAAATTACATAACAAAGTTACAGGTGACAAGGGAGGTGGACACACGTTGGAGTCAAAGTAACATGATCGAGTTGTCTATTTTTCTTAAAATCAAGTTGTTTTGTTTGTTTGTAACGAATTGTGTGATGGAGTCACGTGAGTTCTACGATTCTTTAGAATTTACATAATATATGATAATAAAAAATAGTATTTTTTTGAGATTTGTAACGAATGATAAATAAAATATGTAATAAAATAATAAATAGTATTTATTATACATTTTTTTTTTTTAGAGTTGTAATGAATAATGAATAAAATATATAATAAAATAATAAATATTATTTATTATATTAATGTAATAATAGTATTTTTTTTCATATTATTCAATGAATAGTAAATAAAGTAAAAGTTATTTGATAAATAATACTGTAAATGCTGTAGTGTACAATGAAAAATGAGATACATAAGATGTAATGCATAAACAAACAAGGACTTAGGTCTTATTTTGTTTTTACGTTTTTTATCATATATTTTCATTTTTCATTGTGTACCACAAAAGCTACAATAACATTTACTAAATAATTTTAACATTTTATACTAAAAAATCATATCAAAATATTTATATTTTAAATCTTATAATTTAAAATACAATTTAATTTTAAATTATTTTTTATTTTTATTAAAAATTAAATATAATTTATAAATATTAAAAGAAAAATAAAGGTGAGATTCGAATCCAAGACCATGCATTACTTATTAAGAAACTCAAACCACTAAGTTATATATAATATATATAACTTAACAAATATGTTAAAATAAATATAAAATTTTTAAAAGATATAAAATTATTTAATTATACTAAATCATAAAAGATTAGCTCAAATATGACCCATCAAAGCATTTAATACCAACTCATGATACAATTTAATTATACTAAATCGATCTAATTAAACATAACCTAATTGACATGTCTAATAATGGCCTTCTTGAGCTATAGCAACCACATTATAGCCGACAGATGAGACAGGCAAGGTCAATCAAATTTCCTTCTCCCCCGAAAATAAATAACATAATCCACTGTGGACCTTCTGATAATTAATATCACTACAAACTACCTCAATTAGCCTCATAATATATAATAATTCATAGCAAGATCATCATCTTTAAAGAAGGTAATTCCTTGTCTTGGGACATTCTTTAAGTGTTCATTTGTACACGTTAAAAATACGAGAAAAGAAAATATAAGAAAAGGAAAAAGAAATGAAAAACTAGGAAATGAAATTTTTTTTAGAATTGTTTGTATTTGTTGTAGAAATTTTAAATAATTAATTTAAAAAAAATTTATAATTTTTTATATTTTAACATTTCAAATATAATTTCACATTTTCTTTGTAGTCACGAGTTTAATAATGGTTAGGAGAGGTTGGATAAAATGCATAAAGTCAATAAAGTATTTCGTGATGAAAAAATTTAAAAAATTTTCAAATTTTTTGAGAAGTATAGATACCTGAAAATTTTAATTTTATTTCAAAATTATCTTTTTTCAAGATTTTTGATGTGTACAAACCTGAGTATTTAATTTTATAGTGTTGTTTTTGTAAGAGTTATTAGAAAATTAACTAAGGTAATTAAGAACAAAAGATTTGTTAGATCTAGTAATGGTGAAGCAGATGAACTTGCCAATGATTTTTTTATATTTACTAGGATCTTAAAGAATATTATTTTCATCATAATTAAATTCAAAGTGTTTTTCAATGGGATTTTTGTATGATTTGGATCCAATAAGGTTAGTTTTGCTAAGATTATTTTTGTATGATTTGTAATTTTATTGGGAAAAATAGTTTTATATTAAAAATAATAAATAAAATTGAGACACTTATATTACTTGTGAGTCTTTTTCCACTGCCAATTAGTTTCAATAAGGCTAAATTCATATGATATCAGAGTTAATCTACATACGCTATACATAAAACGTTACGTAAAGTACTCTAATGAATGACTCACAAGCACATAGGTGTGTTGGAAAAAGTAGTCTCATATTGAAAATAATGAGTGAAATTGAGACACTTATATTACTTGTAAGTCAATTTCCACTAGTCAATTGATTTTAATAAGACTAAATCCATATGATATCAGAGTCAATCTACATACATTACATGTAAAATGTTACGTAGAGTATTCTAACGAAGAACTTACAAGCATAAAGACGTATTAGGAAAAATAATCTCACATTGAAAATAATAAATAAAACTGAGACACTTATATCACTTGTTAATCTTTTTCCATTGACCAATTAATTTTAATAAGATAAAATTCACAACTTTAGATCTAAAGTTGATAATACCCTTCAAATTAGCAACCCCTATATTTTAAAAAATATTAACATAAATACTTGTTACGTATAAAGAATATTTTATGTATCTTCTTGTATAATAATAAATTAGTTATGTGTTGTTGTAACATTTGATTGTTACAATGTTTGATTTTTTCCTGTGCTCTTCTTTCTTCTTCCATTTTCATCCTCGTATCAAAGGAAATGATGTCAAAATATAAAACTATTATAACATAAAAATTATGTTATTGTGACAATTTTTGATCCGTCACTTTATATCACTTACAAGGAGATTTATATTTTTTGAAAATTAATTTAAAAAAATTTAAAATTTTTTATTATTAAAATATTAAAAATATAGAAATACAAAATTTTATGAAATTATCAGTATACTTTATAAAAATTTAAGAAAAATTTATATTTAATTTTAAAAAATTAAAAAATATTCTAAATTTTTAATATTTTAATAATATTTTTTTTTTTCAAATTTTTCATTTCATTGATTTTTAGAGAATACAGACTAATAAATTTTATAAATTTGTCCCTATATACTTGAAATATCAATCACTTAAGATATAATTGGTAACGAGATCGTTTCTTTAGTTTTGAATACTATAAAAAGTTAATGAATACTTAAAATATTTTTAGAAGTGATTTTAGATGAATAACTTTTTAAGTTAAAATAATAAAAAAGGTGTATTGAAAAATGAAAATGACCTTAACCTCGTCGTCGTCGTCGTCGTCGTCGTCGTCGTCGTCGTCGTCGTCGTCGATGATCTTTCCGGCCTATATTTCAACATGACCGTCAGTTGCATCATCAGATGGCTTCGTCCGCCCACTTCTTCCCCGGCCCCGGCGGCGCACCAAAAAGCTACCCAGCTCGTTCATTTTCCGGGTCTCCTCAAGGAACCCAGCCGCAGTACCGACGTACGTAGCTTTCCCACAGGGGTCAGATGGAAGAGGAAAGGTGTGTGCGGGTGCTTAGTCACGGCTTACGTAAGCTCCACCTCCTCCTCGATCAAGATCGAAATCGCTTCATCACGCCTTTGTCCGCCTCAGATCAGGAGTACGTGCACCCTAAGAAATCGACCAAACTCGTCGGCTGTCGAGTACCCATCGGCCCGCCGGACATACGTCACCGGCGCCCACCATCCCCTTTTCTTTTCCTGTGCGCGCTTAAGCGCTTTCGCCATGGCCTGGATTCTCACCCAATTGGGTGCATTTGGTGACCCTTTTTTTGATTTCAGGGATTCAAATGAAATTAAAGTTAGTTTCGAAAATTTGGTTGAAATTATATAATATTTTAAGGAATAAAAATTTATATAATAATAATAATAATAATATGAGTAATTTTGAGAGTTAAAAAAAGTTGAAATTGAATGAAAGTAAGGTGTCACTTGAAAATTAATGAAAAAGAAAATATGAAAAAAAAATTTATTATTGAAATTTTAAAAATATTTTAGATTTTTAACATTTCAACGATAAAAAATTTTATATTTACCTTTTTATTGATTTCTAAATGACACACGGTAAAAATAATATATTGATTAATGTAAATGTACAAATGTTGATAATAAATAAATACTTTAAATTTTATTTTAATAATAACATAAAAAATAAGGAAATAAAATGTAGAAATAAAACGAAAAAGAAAATAATAATGACGATGATGTGGATGTAAAAATGTCAATTAAACCATACCTAGGTGGACATAGTCTAGTGTGATCAAATCGTGTTGTTGATTGGTACGACATAATTTGATGAGTCATACCTAGGTCGGTCTTATGTGTTTTTGTATTGTACGGTATAATATAAAAATAATTTTAAATTTTTTTAAAATTTTATATTTATTTTAATTTATTTTTTTAAAATTGTATATATTGTATATAATTTAGTGGTTTGAGTTTATTAACAAATGATGCATATTGTAGGCTTAATCTCACATTTAACCATCTTTTAATATTTATAAATTATATTAATATTATATAAATTTTTAATAAAATAAAAAATAATTAAAAATTAAATCATACTAAATTTAGCTCACCTTAGCTCAAATGAATCATGTCGCATGACTGTATGAGTCGTGCTTGAATCATCGATTGAAAGGTAAAATACGTCGTGCACAAATGGTACTGTATGTTAAGAAAATCATGGCAGACCCGACTGACATTTTTACGATGATGTTATAAAAATAAGAAATGAGTTGTCTTGGTTTAAAATAGTAATTTTTCGTCAAATACTAATATCATCTATTTTTTAATTTCTATTTGAATTATTACTTTTTCATTTTTGCAATTCATTTACACCTATATTTTCTATTTTCATTTTCAATTTTAGTTGTACATTGATAAACCCAAATTAAAACAGAAATTTGAAAAATAAGCTCTCTCTCGACATTGTTTCAAACAAAATCAATTTTATATCAATTTTTTAGGTCTTTTGTAATGATCATGATTTTCACAAAAGATCTATTTTCCTGTAGTGTTCCCATCAATTCCACATAATGACATTGTTTTACCTTTAATTAATTACCCCACCAGACTTTCACACAATTAGCAATCCATCTAAATTAACAGTGGTAAACCATAGCAGATTTTTCTCATCTTATAATTAAGATCCTTCAAGGATATTAGCTAGCTTTCTACATTCAAACCTAGGTTAAAAAAAACTAGAATTATCAAAAAGATCTAACAGTCTATTTAACATGTACAGACAATTAATTAAAACACTCTGCTATAACTAAACTCCCTTCAATTTCAACCCATCAATATCCTCCCCCTTGAATTGTCTGTGAAGATAACAATTAATCTGAAGATAATTTAACTATGTGAGTGAGGTTTCTAACTGAAGACCATAAGTTTTAAGAAAGACCTCTTAACCACTGGGATGTCTCTTCTGATTGGCCACTTGACTCTTAATGGGTACTAGAGATTTTAAATCCTTGACCATCCAATAAAAAAAGCACCAATTATATATCAAATCTAATACTAGAATCGTATACATCTGACTACTAATTTTTAGTTATTTCTTTGTGAGAGACAAGGTTATTTATATCATAGAATTTTTCCAGGTTTAAACTTAGGAGAAAAATATAAAAATAGGCAGAAATTGTAAGTATATATATATGTAAAATCCTAGTTATATATATATGTGTGTAGATGTCCCTTATAGTCATTCATTCGTTCAGGTCACATTGGACAGTCCGAATGTGAGGCAAAAATCTTCTTTCTTTGTCTTAAAAAGTTGTATCTACTGTTTTACCAAAGAAATCACATCCTTTTCAACTGCCAATCATGAAAATAGATGAGTACCTACAAAAGTCTCTTTTACGAGTATTTATAGACACTCTTTTTAGCATATATATATTTATATTTATTTATATTTATGAGAAAATACTCTTAGTAGTACAGTAGAGTTACTTTTCTAGTGATATTTATCTTAATTTAATGATTTAGATTAAATTTAATTTATTTAAATTTTTCAATAATTCATTTAACTAACGTGACTTTGATCTCCCTCGTCGTATATACTCTAACTTCTATTGTTTAGTTAATATTCTTGAATTTACATTTATGAAGTATTATGTTTAATGGTCTTAGCATTGACTTTTTTCCCTCTACTTCCATTGGTTAAGAACTTGTAAGTGTTATTATTGAAATTTTTGCAATGCACCACTACCTTATTGAATCTCTCATTTGTCTTCCTTTGTCATATATAAATATATGGAAAAATAATTTAAAGTTAGGTACCACTAGAAAAATAACTTTAATGATGTCACCAGAGAATTATCTATATATATATATAACCTTATTGATATTATTTTGCATGGGTATATATATATATGAATCCATAATAACTAATAGATCGCTTTTAGAAAAACCAATTAGACTATAATTAAGGTTGATTTGGAGTGTAATAAATGCGATGGCTTAGCTTAATTAATCTGTGCACTTTTTTTTTACTCCTTGGGAGTAGAAAATGTAATTTTTACGAGAATAATTTTAAGATAAAAAGAAAAAAAAAAGATAATTTTGATAATAGAAAAAGTAGATTAAGATATATATACGTTATCATGAAGTTAAAAGTACATGTAAAAGTTAAGAGTAAAAAAAGAACGAAGTGTTAATTAACCCTAAGCCTTATCACGATAATTAAGTAGAGATGTGGCCGTGAATGAGAACGGCTAATGCGGAGGTCTGCAGTTAATCCCTCCACATCCATCTCTAATCCCCATCTCTGCTCGTCTACACCTGGTGGATCTGCCTCTGATTCAGTGAGATCTCTCTCTCTCTCTCTAGAACGCGAGTGGCCGGCCGGAGCAAAGGACCGGCAGGTTGGAGATGGATGGCACCACTTCCCGATCGCTGCCTCACACCATCCATCACTTGCACACGGTGAGGAAGAAGCATGGCTGGTTCAGATCCGTGGGGAAAGCCTTCATGCCCTCCTCCTGCAGCTTCTCTTCCAGAGACGCCCACAAGGTCAGATCCATCGATCTTTCTGCGTATATGATCGCAGCCACCGTTGATGTTGTGTGTGATCCGGCACCTATACGTACAACATACGTGTGTCATTGATTGCAGGAGGAGGAGGAAGAGGAGGAGGAGGAAGGCGAGTGTAGCAAGGATGTTATTAACAAAATTAAACCGCCGGACGCTCGGACGGCGCCGAAGCAGGCCTCTTCTCTGGACGGCGACGGGAGAGACATCGACGGCCATGGTGACGAAGACAACAGTGGTGGCGTCTCGCCTTCCTCGGCGGGGGTCGATGACAGGAGCCAAGCCATCGCTGCAGCCACGGCTAAGGCCGCCCAGGCGGCTGTAGCCGCCGCGGAGGCTGTGGCGGAGGTGGTACGCCTCGCCGGGTACCGGCGGATGTCCGAGGAGGAGACCGCCGCCGTGCTGATCCAGTCCTTCTACAGAGGTTACTTGGTTCGTATAATACTATAATTAATCGTTCATATTCATTTGCTGTAGGCGTGTATATTCCATGAACCGTGTATGCACATACAGAGGGAGTGAACTAATTCGCCGTGGCCACGGGCGTATGGCGCACGCGTGGTCACGTGCTTTGCAGGCGCGGAAGGCGTTGAGGGCGCTGAGAGGTTTGGTGAGGCTGCAGGCTCTGGTGAGGGGACACAACGTCAGGAAACGGGCGCACACAACCTTCCGGTGCATGCAAACGCTGGTCCGGGTCCAGGCCCAGGCCCGGGCCCGGCGCCGTCTGCTCGCCGACGAAAAGCTGAGGCTCGGCCGCCGCGCCGGCGACCGCAAGTGCTACCGCCACGAGTATGAAACAGAAGAAGACAGTGAGGAGGATGTGTACGGGAGCCCCGTGCGTCGTTTCATGGAGTCGGACGGCTGGGACGGAGGACGTCGGAGCCTTCAAGCGATCCGGTCGGAAGCGCAACGCAGGCATGAGGCGGCGGCCAGGCGAGAGCGAGCGCTTGCTTACGCCTTCTCTTGTCAGGTACGATCTATTGTGTTGAGTGAGGTGGATAGAAAATTGAGACGAGATGGGGGTGTTGTTTGACAGCAGCAGTGGCGGCGGCGGCAGGAGGAGGAGGAGGAGCAGCAGAGGCAGGGGAATAATCGACAGCTGTGGGGATGGAATTGGCTGGAGAGGTGGATGGCGACGCAACCCTGGCAATCGCGGATCGTCATGTCCAGCGGTGGACAAGCCGAGGAGTGGGTGGATTCGCATGCCAAAGTCGCCGACACGGACGACTTGCCGGTGAAGACGGTGGAGATGGACACCGCCGGGATGGTCCGTCCCGACGACGTCAGGATTTGGAGGGCGGGGTGCGCCGCCGCCACCACCGCCAGCAGGGCGCCGAGTTACATGACGGCGACGGAGTCCACCAAGGCCAAGTTCCGGGCCCAGCACGTGCGCGCCGGGCGGTGGGTTCCGTCTACAGTGGCCTCGTCTGGAAGCCTTGCGGGCTGTGACTCCTCCAGCTCCGGCGGAGTGTCTTCAGCGTACAAGTCGTTGCTAAGGAACCCCGTCCCGTCGATGGCCAGCATCTCTGCGTTTCATCTGCCGGCCGGCAGGTCCGCCGCCTACAGTCCGGAGCGCGGCGTGGGTAATGGCCGGACTCCTTCCTTCGCATCCCGCCTGTGGAATCACCATGCTTGATTTGGCTGCGCTCTTCCACGGATCGATGATTGGCTTATCGATCGACTGCTATATTCTAAATAAGAAATCAATTTGATTGCTTGAGCCTTGAGCTCGAAAGCAAGAATAATCATCCATGCCATTCACCAGTACTTGTCTTATGGTGCACAAAAACTTAAAAGTATTTTAAAATTTAAATTCAACACCTTTTTTTTTTTTTTAACGCAAGACTATAAAGAATTTATATAAATAGAATTTAATTTTTTTATAAAATTATACAATTTATATAAAAAAAATTAAAATTAAATTTTTTTTTTTATTTGTACAGAATTCTTTCACTCACCTTAAAGAAATATTCTGCAATCCTTACATCTCTAAAATGTTTAATATACAGATAGTTGCATTTTAAAATATATTAATTATTTATTATTTTTTAAAAATAAAAAATAAATTTATAAAAAAATATTGAAATTTTAAATTTTATTAAATTCTATGAAATACACAAATACTTCTATATTAAATTTAATTCTAATTAATAAATAAATTCACGATTATTTATTTTTATTTAATTCTATATGTATAAATAGACTTTATAATTATATTTATTTACACCTACTCTTATTCTTAAAATAAGTTAAAATAATCTTAAAAAAATGCAAACAAACGTTACATTTTTCGTACTAAGTACAGCACACCAACGTAGTGCAATTTTTATCTTCCCGTAGTGCTTCCGCACCTGCCGCTTTGCTTTTTTTTGGGTGAGAAATATGAAAAATGAAAATAAAGGGAAATTAAGGAAAAAAATATTTGTATTCTTACTTTTTAAAATTTAAGATTTAAAATAGATTTTATAGTAAAAAATATTTTTTAAAATATAACATCGTCAAATTAAAATTATATAATTTTTTTTGACATTTTTAATAAAATAAACTCTTCAAATATTGTTAAAAATATTTATAAAAAAAATTTTAAAAGTAAAATTAAAATTTTATAAAAATTACTATTTTAATAAACAAACATAACTTTTAAACTACCTTTTTTTTTTCAAGTATTACTTTTTCAAAATACAATTAAAGTGTCGTTTTAGGAGATATGAACTATATTCTGGAGTTGAAATAAACCGACCTTATAACTTTATTTGTCAAAATTATACGTTAAGTGTGGTAGGAGTTTACGTTTTTTTTTAAAGATGATACGATTTTAAAAAAATTTCTTTTTATTTTTCTTTTCAATACTTACAGTGGAATTTTACTCTTATTAAATAAAAAATATATTTTACACCGTAAAAATTCTCTACCAAATCTCATTCCACGCATTTGCTTCTCGTGTAAAGCGATTACAGAAATGTTGGATGCAAGTTTGATTTGAAAAATCCCCAATCGTCTTATTTTGGGGGTGCCTGCAAGCTTAAATGGTTACTGGGGGTGGATCCGGGTAACGGTAGATCCGATACCGTTTACGTTGATTATTGGAAAAATTAAAGAATAAAATCGACCTGTACAAAACTAAAAATCAACGGAACAAAAAGAACACAATCTGCAAAGCACGTTAACACTCCTCCTTGAAGTAGGGAAAATATTGTAGATTTTATTTTATTAAAATTAATTAATTAATAGAAAAATTTAAAAGTGATATAAGAATTTTAATTTCACTAATTAATTTTTAATGTAATATTATTTTTCTCAACACATTCTATGCTTGCGAGTCTCTTATTAAAGTACTTTACATAGGTTTTGTTTGGTAAAACCAATATTCTAGGTGAGTTTAAATTTTTTTTTTTTAGGTTGACACAATTTTTGAGCTAAAAATCCCTTTCTATTTCCCTCTCTTACAATTACAGTGAAAATCTCTACTTCTATTGTAATATTTGTTACAACATATACTCTATATAATAAAAATTCCTATAAGTCTTATTATCAAACGAATTCATAATGTTTTATGTATAACATATATAAATGGACTTTGATATCATATAGATTTTACCTTATTAAAATTAATTACTTAATAAGAAAGAACTTACAAATAATATAATAATCTTAGTTTTACTCAATATTTTCGATGTAAGACTATTTTTCTCAACAAATATGTCAATAATCCCTAGTTTAGGAAGAACTTGTTGAAAATAGGTATTGTGACAACTTTACTATGTCCGTGGTAATGATATACATGTATATTGCGACGATCTAAGTTGTCACATAATCTATAATTTTTGAAATTGAAACAAAAATTGTCACAAATTTTTTTAACTAAGTTGGTTATATAAACAAACCTTACTAGCATTTACACGCTTTAGTGACGATCGTCACAAGAAAATTCCTTTTCTCGTAGTGTTTAAGTAGGAAGTTCAATATTAATGAAGATACAAATCTAAGAATAAATTGTACTTTAATGGGGTATTTGTGTTTCTTGAAAATCAATAAAAAGAAAAAATTTTAAAATTTTTTTATTAAAATGTTAGAAAATTTGAAAATGAAAAATTGCATGAGACGTACATTACAAAAATTTATATTTAATTTTTTAAAAATTAAATATATTTTAAAATTTTCATATTTCAATAATAATATTTTTTTAAATTTTTTCTTTTCATTAATTTTTAAAGCAAATTACAATAACAAAGAATATATAATATTTTAAATAGTGACAAAGATGAAATGACCTTTCTTGTTCAAGTGGTTAATTAATTACTATAATAGCTATCGTCAAAGATTTTAAGGTATCGAAGAAAGCAATCCTTAGATTTATGAGGCTTAGGGGTAAGACAAAAGCATTGGATTTGTTGGTAGAATTCATCAACCATATATATATATATATATATATATAAAGGGGGCACGAGTTCTGTAGGCGCCTACAGAAGTCCGTCGATCGTGAGATCGACGGTTGAAATTGAAAATTTTAAAAACACTCTCTCTCATACACGTGAAATTTAAAAAGACTCTCTCTCATGCCACATGTGAAATTTAAACATATTAAATGTAATAAGTTAAACATTTCAAATACTTAATCGAACATTAAGTTAAATAATTACTCACTTATACAAAACACTGAATTACTTGAAATAAGTTTTTAATCCCTTATACAATCAACTCAATCACTCGAAATAACA